>CANXYC010578937.1:0-25452 GCA_948193065.1 Aleurites moluccanus | reverse complement strand
TTTAATATTAATTATAAATATAATATAAGTCTTTTTAATTCTTTTTGTTAATGTAATTATATTATAAATAATATATTAATAGTAAATGAGTCATTTAATTAATAAATTATTATAATTTTATTTGTTATATTATCACTTTACTAAATTAATAATTAATTTTTTTTAATAAATATCTAAAATATATTTATTTATGGGCAATTAGTGAAATATTATAAAATATTAGAAAATTATAATAAATTATATAAAATAGATAAAAAAGAATATAAAAAGAATATTCTTTTTTGGTGTAAAAAATGGTTTTAAAATAGAGTTAAGTTTGAAAATAAAATTACTGTTTGATGTGATATAAACTGCAAAATAGTATAAAATTGACTGCATTTTAGTGTTTATAGTTGGAGATAGCCTAAACAATCAGCTAATTTATAAAAATAATATTTTATTATAATTACTTGAATTTTTTTAAAGGCGATAGACACCTATTTAAATTTTTTATTTTTTTAATATTTTTTTTATTATTTCATATTCTTTTTATATACCATATTATTTATTTTTTAAAATATTTTAAATATTAAATAAAATTTACATAAAATTCGAATCAAATAAATATGCGTTGATTTTATGTTAATAAACAATAATTATAATTTTTATTTAAAATCTCATGTATGAATTATAGGCAAAAAGTATGGCGGGAATTAATTTGAGATTTTATCAAAAGTTTAGGCATCAAACTAGCATCTAAACCAATAAAAAATAAATAAATAATATTCATCCGCATGACAAGTGACTCATCACTTGAGGAGTGATCCACAATAAAGAAATAACAATCTGACTCAATTCAATTCACGTTACATATAATTTAATAATAAATATATATTTTTTTAATAATAAATTTAAAATTTTCTCTCTCTACAATAGAAAAAAAAAAAAAACCTGACCCAATCCACTATCCACGACTCCCTTGCCATGACGTCCCACAACCTATGGACCTTACTTTAACGACCCTATTTCTTTTTTCACAAAACTACCCTCTAGAATCTTTTAAGATGCTCAAACGCATATTCGATATACGAGGCTAAAATGGTAATTTCATTAGTTATATTGTTTTATCTCCTCTCGTTTGAACCGCAACAATGAAAAGCCCATAAATATCAACAGGCTACTATCTGCTCTGTCAGTGTAATCAGAGATTATTATCGGCAACAACAATGGCCAGAAAGTTTTTCGTCGGCGGCAACTGGAAATGCGTGAGTCTTCGATCACATTCTTTTTAATGTTTAATTATCGTTTTATGTATTTTGTATTTGATAATTTTATTTTTTGGCGGTGTTTGGATAATGGAATGATTTTATGATTGAATCTATTGATTTTCGATTTATTTGTTTGTTTATTTGTTATGAAATGAAACTGAAAACAGAACGGAACCACGGAAGAAGTGAAGAAGATAGTCTCCACGCTCAATGAAGGTCAGGTGCCATCATCTGATGTTGTTGGTAAGTGAAATGCTCTGATCTCTCTTTTTTTCTCCGTTCTGTTCCAATGTTAATGTGCTTGATGTTGTTATAACTGGATAAATGCTTGGACCTTGAAAATATCTGTTGTTGTTGAAATTGTGAATTTTGAAGAATTGATAAAAAAAAATTGGATAGATCAAATTAGCCAAGAATAGCATTTCAAATTGTTTTGTGAGAGTCATTAGGTGTTAAAGAGTGATAATATTGATATTTTGTACTTGTGCCCCTTCTGGAAAGAGAGAGAGAGAGACAGAATCTGTGAATAGGATGACATTGTGCACTTATTGATACGTTGAGAACTTGTTTCTTTTCCAGAGGTTGTGATAAGCCCTCCATTTGTGTTTCTTCCGTTGGTGAAAGATTTGCTGAGGCCTGGTTTTCATGTTGCGGCACAAAATTGTTGGGTCAAGAAAGGAGGTGCTTTCACAGGTGAAGTTAGGTGTGCTTAAATTTTCTATTTTCATTTACATCAGTTTTATTGTGCCAAATTAGTTTATTTGTTCTCATTGACAGTATCAATCTAGCCAGAATATGTACACTAGTTTTATTTTTATTTTTTTTAAGAAAAAGGATGTAGGACTTTGTAGATGAAAGGATGTGCAAAGAAGAATTTGGTATCCATTCTAAAAATAAAATAAAATAAAAAATAAAAAAGGCACAACTAAAGTAACTTAACAAACGCAATTGCTTCAAGTTGATTTCAGTGGATTAAACCAATTTTGCTTGTTAGATTCTTCTGCGCTTTTGAATTTTCTTAATAATGTGCCAATGCTTGATTTTGTTGGTTTTTCAAAAACTTTGATGATCGAGATAATATTATTTGTATACACAGTTTGTAGAAGTTTTAAAGTCTCTGTCTCTTTTATGCACAGTGTTGAAACGCTTGTGAATCTGGATATTCCTTGGGTCATTATTGGCCATTCTGAAAGAAGACTTCTCTTAACTGAGTCAAATGAGGTAGGCTGTGTTGTAAATATTTTGCCAGTTGATGTTCTGATGCTTGCTTCTTCAAAAGTGCTTGTTCTTTGCTCATTATCCATGGTTTTACTTTCTCACATGTGATAAATTCTGACTCTGGAAGCATTTCATTTTAGTTTGTAGGAGATAAGGTTGCATATGCACTTTGTCAAGGTTTGAAGGTGATTGCTTCTGTGGGTGAAACTCTTGAGCAGCGTGAAACAGGATCTACTGTGGATGTTGTTGCTGCACAAACGAAAGCAATAGCTGGTACGTACACTGACAAGATTTTCCAAGATGCTGATATTGGCATTTTGTGGTTTTTACATGTTTGTTGAAATCATTGTTGCTTAAATAAATTTCTGGCTTAGGTTTTTTCCCCTCTCTTCTTCTAAATGTAATTTTTGTAAAAGAAAAAAGAAGGGAAATTAGGAGAAGAGGAGATAAGAAAAGAAAATGGAGGATGGGTTTAATTTTAAATCCTAAATTTGAATTGTATTAGTTTAAATTGTAATTTTCTCCATAGTCTACCAACTGTTGTTAAATGAAATTGTGTGGACAACAGCAGCTACATGTCTATCTGGTCAGCAAAATGATTTCATACAAAACCCTATTATTTTGGGGCTAAAATTGATATTTATATATCAGGGCAAGTGGAGAAATTGCAAATGTTATATGTTTGCGTGGCTTGGAGTGATTTTAAATAAGAGGTTGCATGCCTATAGAAAGTGATTGAATGTTTGGGTGTGCATCAAGATATTTGCTAACTGTGACAAGATTCAAAGGTTATGATATTATTTTCAAACTTGCACACCCAAAGAATTGGACAAATGTTGTTTTGGCCTACGAGCCTGTGTGGGCTATTGGAACAGGGAAGGTTGCAACTCCTGCTCAAGCACAGGAAGTAAGTCTAACCTTGCCTTTTTATCGAAATTATGCTGATTTATGCATATTGAATGCCTTGTTATTGCTTATTTGTACTTGGAAAATGGTAGTATTTTTAAGTGTTAGTGTAAAAATGAGAGCCTAAGAAGGTGGCTGGTGAATCATGTACAAAAGCCATGATTAAGGACTTGGAAGAAAATTGTTAGGGTTTTAAAAGGTTATATATTCTGAACTGTTGTACATGATGAAGCAGTTGAATCTACAGATACTGGAGGTTGTTAAACCTGCTCTTGTTTCTCAGGGTCAGCTTTAGTTCATTTTTTCTGTGTTCATTGACAAGCAGTGATGTGAGAACTGAGGGATGTGAAGAGAGGCATTAACAACAATGAGCCAGATTAAGGTTGAAATTTGAAGAATTTATCTATGTTTGTTTACTTTGAAAACTCCTATAGTGGATTAGAAGTTTGATACCTGCTACAATAAATGTTTGTCCTCAGGAAGTGAGCATTGTCAGAGTCTTTGGCTGTTACCTTGGGTATTATTGGCAATTTTCTATTTTCAACAACCTTGGTTCCTCTTTGGAAAGCATTTTGTTTTTCCATTTAATCTAATCATATGAACTTGATAAAATGTTCTATTTGTGCAAAATGACTCTTTCTTTGGAAGTTACATAATATTTTGCAGGTAAATGGTAACGGTGACCATATTTGTTCAGTTGCTTCTAGATATTCCCAGTTTCATGCTTGCCTGTGTATCCCACCTGATAGATTTCTTGGGTTATTTCCTGTAGAAATGTGGATGTTAATGTATCAAGTGGTGCTATGTTAACTTTTATTCTTCTTGTCATGCAATTATTTTGTCAATGTAACAGGTACGTTTTGAACTGAGAAAATGGCTTAAAGAGAACACCACCCCAGAAGTTGCTGCAACAACAAGGATTATCTATGGAGGTAGCTTCATATTTTAGTGCTATGTCATACTCTTATATTTTTCTCATTGTCCTGTCTATTTTTGATAGAATCTGAAAAGGTAGAGATGTTGGTTATGATTCTTCATGTCTTTTATTTGCTGAAGTGTCCACTTCTTGAAAAATAATCAAGTTTGTACAGTGGAAAACACACTGCAAAATGCGAGATAAACATTTGTCTATCAATGGGCTTATAAGTAAAATGAACGCACAAGGAGATTTTTGGAACTTCTGGTGTATTTTAATTATTCTTCAGCATACGAATAAGGGACTCGAGGAGTAAAAAACATAGTATGTGAATTAACCTTCCTGAATGTCTCCCCACCCTCAGATGTGCTTGTGCATCCACACACAAACACAGGCAGATACCAAAGGAAAAACCTAAATCTACATTGCCTTGTGTCACTCAGCTCTTTAACCACCATGCCAATGCCCCTGTGGGAATTTTGTGTGAGTTGAACAAGGATACTTGGTTTTGTAAGGTGCTACTTGGTGAGAGTGGACAATACTTTGCACATTGCGGATTCAGGGAAGAGTTAGAGATGTGCCCCTTGCTCTGCAACTGCAGGGAAGCTGTATGGTATATAATACAACGCAATAATTATGCGTGTATCTAGGTCTTATCTGGATTCTTACTTTGTGAAGACCCATTGACTTAGACATGGACTAATAGGAAAAAACTTGGCTTAGTACAAATAAAGTTTTTGTTTGTCTGCAGACCAATTTGTGGTCAGCTTGGACCCATATGCAGTCCTTGATGTGTATAATCTATATAATATTAACCCGAATATCATTGCAACATTCAGGGAATTCCTAGGATCTGCAGCATATTGTAAGGCAAAATTGACATGGACTTTGTTGGCATTTATATGACAAATCTAAGAGAAGAAGATATGATAGCACTCCAAGTATTAAAAGCTTGTCCATGTTCTTGATCACTTTCTACAGTAAAACTTCTATAAATTAATACTTGATAAATTAATAATCTCTATTATATAATAATTTTCTTCAACCCCGACTTTATCCAATAAACTAAATTAATAATTTTGATAAATTAATAGGATAATATTTTTCTGAAAATCTATATATAATTACATGGTCTGATTTATATTATAAATTAGTAATTTATCATTAATAATTTACCAATATTATATATATAATAAACTATCATACTTTATCAAAATATGAGCCTATTATTATTATTATTTTCTTGAAATTTAAATCTAGTTGGATTTTATTTCTAATTTTTCTTATTACATTTAGAAGTTCTGGGATTGAAATAAAAACTTATGAAGTATTATTGATATTTTGAGTGCATTTTTATCTCTAATTTCACTTCAATATATTTGATTATTATACCTTGACTAATTTCAATGTGAAATCTGTCAGAAATCTATTATTGCAATTTTTTTTTAATGAATGTGAGATATTCTTTATTATACTCACTTATTTTATATATTTCATCTATCATGGTTGATTTTTGAATACTTTTTAAATGAAAAATCATTGTAAATATGAAATATATAAGAGATTATTTAACTTGATTCATATAAAAACTATTTTAAATATAAATTATTATACTCACATATTTTTTGTTTTTATTTAATTCATATTCAATTTATACATTTTTTTTAATTTATTTTCAATTGATAACATATTTTTTTCATTTTAATTAATTTATATTCAATTTATCACTTTTTTTTAATTCATTTAATTCATATTGAATTGATTATAAAATTAATAAAACACAATAATTTTTTAATTAATTAAATATTATTTATTAAATTATAGTTACTCTCTTTAAATTAATAAATTATTAATTTATTGATTAATTAATATATCTTTTAATTAATAAAATTTACTTGTCTCAATATTATTAATTTATAGAGGTTTTACTGTATTTTAGTTTTTGGTTAAACATGATTTCTTTTCAAAAGTAAAAAAATATAAAACAGCTATTCATGTGCATTTTACTTCTTGTCTTACATTTACCTTTTGTCCTCAATTATTTTAGGCGTTGTAAGAAAATAAATGAATTGGCATTTAATTATCTTCCTATTTTCCCTTTGTATTTGATTGCCTAATTGATTGGGTGAATCTTTCAGGATCAGTCAGTGCTGCAAACTGCAAGGAATTGGCAACACAGCCAGATGTTGATGGCTTTTTGGTTGGTGGAGCCTCTCTAAAGGTATTGCTAATGGTGGTTATTGCATTTTATGTATATATTTTTTCTGCCATTTTTTTCAAAAGTTTTTTTTTTTTTTTTTTTTTTGTTTGTCGTCGTCATTAGCCGGAGTTCGTTGAAATTATCAAGTCTTCTAAGGTGAAGAAAAGTGCCTGAACTTAGCACTAGGATTGGCTGATTTCGGGCGAGGTATATAATCCATCATGTATAATTTTAGACGTACATTTTAGAGGAAATAAATTTTGCTTTTTGTAATGATATACCATATCTCAAACTGGTTTTATGTTGAATAAATTCTTCTCCATGCCTTCGAAGTAATCATGATGAAAAACTAGAACATTGTGCTTTTTATGCTTGCATGCGCTCATTTGTCTAAAAATGTTTGCAGTCCTATATGAAATGCCTGTGGCAAACCAAAAGTCTAAATTGTTAGGCATGCGAGTCCCAAATATTAAGTAAGCACTTGTCACATCAGTATGTTTTAAGTTCTCTTGATTAACTTGCCTTTTCTGTTTTCGTTGTTATAATTTAAAATGAAAAAAGAAAACTTGATCCATGTTATCTTTTACCTTCAATTAGCAAAAATGAATTTAATTTCAGAAAATATCTAAAAATGAAATATTACTGTAACTTAATGCTTGAAAACAAGGAAAGTTTAGTTTATAGGTATGTAATATTGGGGGAGATTGGACGATGGTGATGATGAAAACAAAAAACAAAAAAAAAACTGGAAGTATATTGTTTTGTAATTAGGCCTTATTAATGCGATCCTGTTCTCCTGTGATGGCCAGATCATCGTGCCGATCAGATACACTTTTTCCGGACAGGCAAAGGCTAGTTAAATTATATTATATATGTTATATAATAGAAGGAAAATTAACAAATTAATCTCTTTTGTTAATAAAATTGTTAGTGAATAACTTGCATGAGAGTCAACCAGTGCCTGACTTACAATAATTATAGTATTTGGGTGATCTTGAAGTGACATCACCATTTTATGCCTTCAAAAAGGATGGATGAAAAAAGAAATAAATGACAACTTATGTTTTTATTTTAAAATACCAAATAACAAAAATAAAATTTTCTTCTATATTTAAAAAATTAATCAATTTTTTAAAATTTTCCTTAAAAAATCATAAATCTTGATTAAATTTAAGGTTGCGGTCTTGTAATTAATTAATGCCAATAGAGTTTTTCACCAACTATTGGAAACATAAGAAACAAACAAAAAATTGTCCTAAGATGAGAAAGTTCTCGTGTGATTCTTTAATGGGCAGGTGAGTGTGTACATTGTATTTGGTCTTCAAATTTCTAGATGAATAAAAAGACAAAAGATAAAAATAGTTTTTTTTTATTATGAATTGTAAGTTTAAATGGATTCGAATCTAAAATTTTTCACGTTTATTTTAAAAAAATAAATAAAATAAACATATCATACCTTTAAAAAAATATTAAAATTAATTATTATATTATTTTTATTAAAAATATTTTAGTGTTTGAATCTTTAATTTAAAATGTAAAATTCATTAATTTGCAAAAGCATTGCAGCACTCAGACTTTTTAAGTGAATTTAGTGTTTGACAATAATTTTCATTAATGAGTTTTGGATATTAAAATATATTTTTTATTAAACTGTTGCTATCAACTTACGTTTTTATTTTTTATTTATTTATCATTTAAAATTTTATACATTAATTAAATTCAAAATGACTTATATAATTTTATATTTTTAAAATTAAAGATATAAAATTAAATTATTATATTCTAATTAAATGTTATAATGAAAAAATAAGAAAAAATTAATAAATATTATTTTAAAAATTTAAAATAATAATTAAAAATAAAAATAAATGAATTTCTAAAATGACAGATAAAAAAAATAAAATAAATATTTTAGAAATGAGATTTTGTGTCTAAAATATATTTGACTTTTTAAATGAGATTTTGTGTTTAAAATATATTTGACTTTTTAAACCTCAGTAACACTTTTATTACATATAATACAAATATCAAGTATTAAATTGATTAAAAATAAAAATAATATTATATATATAACATAAACACATATATTATTATAATAATAATTTTAAGAATTAGTCTCATTAATAAGACAATTTGCTCACCTTCTTATTTATTATGTTCACCTTTTTATTTATTATGTTTTAATTCACGAGATCACACGATAAATATAATTTTTCTGTTTTAGAAATTTCAAAGTTCCCCAAGCTTTAACTAACTCGGCTATGGATTCATCCACATAGAGACGGTTTGTTTGAATCTTATAAAGTTATAATCAAACAGAAAAAACATGTCTCTCTTTTTTCATACTTAGCAAAAAAGTCAAACCTAAAGTTTGGCATCACAAGAGACTTTCTTTGCTAATTTGGCCTTTATCTTTTTGGATCTTTTCCACATTCACTTTCCCTTTTATTCTTATCTTATCTTAAAGATTAATTATTTAATTATTGCATTGCATGAACACTGCCACTTGCTTTTGACTCTTTTTTAGCTTAAAATATTTTCTAGACACTCATTGAGAAAACTCACCAAAAAAAATTATACTATTTTCGTCTCTCCACATTGGTGGGATTTTAATGGTAAGGGGAGGAAAATTGTTTATATATGTACATTGTGCTAACTAGCTGTATAGTTCTTATTGATTTTATTTTTCCTATGTAAAAAATCTTCAATGTGAAAAAAAAAAGCTCAGTATAATAAAATAAAATATTAAGAACTCAATTGATAAATCGTGTAAAATTTTAAGGTTTTGAAATTAATTTTATTTTTTTTCGTCTATCCCAAAATATAGTTATTTTTTTTTTTTTAGATTTTAATTTAATAGATAAATATCAAATATATCATTCATTAATTCACATTAATATTATCACATATATTAATTATATTTTTATTTTTTCTATATTGAAATTATAAATTTAACTAAAAAAAGAGTATTTTAATTATTATAAATATTAAAAAATAAAAAAAAAAATTGGAAAATGTATAATTGGAGTATTTTAAATAGAGGTATTTTATAAAGAAAGTGACAAAATTAATATAATAAATTAAAAATAATTAAATTTTTTAATTCATATGTATAATGAAATAGTACTATCT
Source organism: Aleurites moluccanus (assembly GCA_948193065.1). Lineage (NCBI taxonomy): Eukaryota > Viridiplantae > Streptophyta > Magnoliopsida > Malpighiales > Euphorbiaceae > Aleurites > Aleurites moluccanus. The sequence continues at coordinate 15,833 of CANXYC010578937.1, read as the reverse complement.
TTTTGGGACGGAATAAATATTTTTAGTTAAATCTAAGTTAATTTTTTGATCAGTTTAAATCTTCTATATCATTATATGTCTCATTTTCTATATTATATTTCTCTTTATATGTTACATCATTTATAAAAAAATATTAATTTTTAAAATATTTTAAAAGAAATATGATATATCATATAAAAAGAAATATGAGATGAAAGATGAGACATGTAATAGAATAAAAAAATTTAGATTGTCTTTTGAAAAATAAGATTTAATATTTATTTAATTATTTTGAATGAATTTTATGAAGAGAGATAATTAATAATAATTATATGATTATGTGAAAAAAAAAATTATATCTTTAATGCTCAAATAGTCAATGTATCTCATTAAAATATTTTAAATTAAAATATAAGTGTCTAATCTATTATTTAAATTAAAGAATAATATTAACACATTTAAAAATTCATTATTTTCTATAATAAATATATATATACACATACTAGTGGGAACCTAAATCAAAACAGCGGTAGAATTTATTAAGAGCTACCACCAACACCTCAAGTTGTGATCATGCTGACCTAAAAAATATAAAGGTTGGGTCCAACTTGGCCATTAAATTTTTGCAAGTTATAACAATAAATTATTTTTTGTTATTATTATATATATATTAATATAAGAAATACTGCAAAATGTTGACCTGAAAAGTGCTAATCCCATGGCCAAATTAAACTGCGGCCATGCCTTCTCTGTCCTTTCTGGTGCTTTAGACATCTGTCCATGTGCCCTCTTTCTCTCTCTATATGTCAAATATATGTGGATAAGTGAAAGTTCAAGAATTTGTGGAAACTAGTGTGATTTGTATTTTAATATTTGTTGAATAAATTAAATAATAAAATAATTTGCTAAAAATTTAATTCAAAATTTATTTTTAAATAAAAATCAAGTTCTAAATAATATGATTTATTAGAATTTTAATAATAATAAAATTTGATATAATAAAGCTATAATGAATATAAAAAGATATATATAATTTAATATAATAATTTCACGATATAAAAAAAATTATAAAAATATTTATTTATAAGATAAATATTAAAATATTAATTTCATCTTAATTTTATTGGTAAAATATTTCAGTCTTTTCATTTGATAAAAAATAAATAAAAAAATCATATTATTTAAAATATTTAATCATTCGTTAAATTACTATATAAAATAGATTTAGTTAAAACAAGAATTTTCCATATTTTTAAGGTATTCAAGTGTAAATATCAATTCTTAGTTCAAAATTTCCTAGTTATAATTAGAGTTACGAATGTTAAAAAAAAAAAAGATAAATACTGTTAGTGATAATTTTTAAATGTATGAATGAATTCTAATAATTAAGACATTAAGATAAATAAACATATAAACATGTGTTCTCATATTAGGGTAATTCATCCAAATAGTTACTAAACTTTAGAATAAGTTTTGAATTGGTCACTAACTAAAAAAAAATTCAATTTAATTATATATCTTTTATAATTATTTTATCCGGCGGTCACTTGATAGATTTTTAGCCGATCTTATATATCATCTTGCCACGTAAATCCAAATATCATACTAGATTGTTAAGTCAATTAAATTTTAATAATCATATTGAAAAAAATTTAGAAGTTTAATGACCATATTAAAAAAATACAAAAATTTAGTATTTTTGAGATTATTTATAATTTTTGCTTGTTCATTCTTTTAGTTTTTTTTTTCCATTTCAAAATATTCTTTTAATTTTTTATCAAAATATTTTTTAATTAATTTCACTAATATTTTTTAGTTATTTATTTTTTATTTTTTATCAAATTATTTTTTAATTTTTTTAAATAAAAATATTTTTCTAATTTAAACTTTATTTAATTTTCATAAATTCAAAAAATAATTTTTTTTCTAAAATTAAATTATAAATCCAAAATCATTTGTTATATATATATATTGTAAATTACATATATGTGAATCCAAAATTTCAATTTAGGGTATATTATTATTATTATCATCATTATTATAAAAATTAAAATAAAATAAAAGATTAAAAAAAATTATTCTTTTGACTTCCTTATTATTTAAACTTTCATACCAATTTTTATTATTACATATTATTGTTAACCGAGTAATTACTACCATTTCAAAAGCATCTAAATTGTGTAGTGAGCTAGCTAATCTAATGGATAAAGATGTAAGAAGCAGGAAGCAGAATCCGAACAGGCGATGGACACCTCCTCCTCGTGTTGTTCTGAAGTTCAACAGTGATGCATCTTTTAATGTCCATAAGAAGCAAAGAAGTGTTATTATGTGGGGATAAATTGGAAAGGATCTTTGATTTTTGGTACTGCTTTCGAAGTCCATTGCGAGTCTAGCTTACAAGCGGAGGCTAATGGATGCTTGCAGCTATTAATGAAAAATAGTCAAATGATAAAAAATGTATATGAGTTTAAGAGATAATTATCTAATAGTTAATTTTAACTTTTAAATATGATTATATTTTAAATTCATCATAAAGTTAATGTTATTTTTTGTGTATCTAATTTTCTCCCATTTATTCCTTGGATTCATTATCGAAAATTTAACATAATATTAGAGCGGGTTTATTTCATAATTTGTTGGATTATGACTCATTAATTTCAATTACCTATCAAATTATTTACTTATACTTATCAATTATTCGTAGATTGGTAACATATCAAATTGCCAAATTACTTATCAATTATTTTAAATTACTAAATTACTTACTACTTACTTATGGGCTAATAATCCATCAAACTATCAATTATCAATCAATACTTGAATTGTCAAGTGGCAACTGGACACTTGAGAGGGGAGTGTTAAGATATTAAAATGTTCCACATTGAAAAAACAATCAAATGTTAAAAAATATATATGAATTTAATGGATAATTACCTAATACATAATTCTAACTTTTAAACATGGTTATACCTTAAATCCATTCTAAAGTCAATATTATTCTTTGTGAACCTAATCTCATCTCATTTAGCTCTTAAATCCATTATCGAAAATTTAATACTTATGCCATCTTTGAATCTGATTGTGAAGTCATTCTCACCTTCCTCTGATTTATCACCAACAAAGATCTTCAAAAAGTGGAATTTTATGATCCAATAAAAAATAAACCTATCGGTTTGAACAGGAGAAACACGCCATGTTGATTTTTTTTTTTTTTTTTTTTTTAAGTGGGAGACTTTACATACTTGAATATTTCCTAATAGTTCCGGATCATTTATTGTTATTGTTTCACTGAATAGGGAGCTGCCAAATCCATCTTTGAATCTGATTGTGAAATCCTTGTCAATGTTGTTAGACAAGAGGACACTATTCCATAGGAGACAAAAGCTACGACTGAGAGAATTAGGGTTGTAAATGAGCCGAGCCGAGCTTTAACTGGTTTGGGCTCGGCTCGTTATTTTTTTTGAGTTCGAGTTCAAAAATTGCATTCGAGCTTGACTTGTTAAAAGTTTGTTCATAAATTCGACTCGAACACAGTAAAAAGCTTATTTATAAGCTCGGTTCGAGCTCGGCTCGTTGATGAATTATTATTGAACTCGAGTTCGTTTTATTTTAAAGCTCGATTGTAACTCGTTTATAGCTTATTTTACAAATATTCATTTCTAAACTAAAAAAAAATTTAAAACAAGTATAAATATAAAATCATCCAATTATAAAATAAAATTCCAAACTATATAGTTTTCTATTAAAATGATGTATTTTTTGTAATATAATTATATACTAGACAATTATTATATTAATAAATTAATAATTATTCATAATTTTTTGAGTGAATTACTGTAAAAACTCTATTAGTAATTTTTATAATAATAATTTACCTAATAAGAGTAATTTTGTTAAAAATTGAAAATTCAATTACATATATAATTTGTTTTCTTTTTACAAAAATCAAAAGTGCACGTATAAAAAAATTATGAGCTATTATCAAAAGAAAGAAGAAATATATATTAGAAAAAAGAAATACATATTGAAAATAACACAATACAAATCTATAGGTCGACAATCTATACATACTGGTTAGAACAAAGTTGTTACAGGTCGCCGATCTACAACGCTCCTAATTAGAACAATGATCTACAAGACTGCTCAAGTTGTCAGTGTGAGGAAGGGAAAGAAGAAGATGAGCAAAGAGTGAGATTGATATTTTAAAATTAATTAGTTTTATTAATCTTCAAAATATGTTAATAGGTCCGTTCTATTTTATATTTTAATTATAAACTTATTTGTTTGTACTTGAGATTTAATTATAGGATTTAAGTGTTATGATTATGTAATAAAAATAACTTTTTTTTAATGATTCTTATTAGTGAAAATTTTCATTATATTAGTGGATAAAAAGATTTAAATTTAACACTTACACTCCTTACATTTTGATAAAATTAAATTCTTAATTATTTGATAAAATTATAAAATATAATATTAGTGAAACAAATTGCATGTATATATCATTATTAATTACATAATTACAAAGTATAAATTATAAATATATATATTAAAATATTTTAAACGAACTTATATCGAATCTATAAATAAATCTGTTCGTGAGCCTATTAATCAAGTTGTTCACGAGCCTATTAATCGAGCATGCTTACGAGCCTGTTCGCGAGCTTATTAATCGAGCTGTTCACAAACTTATTATTTGAGCCTATCTGCTAGCTTATTCACGAGTCTATTAATCGAACTGTTCACAAGTCTGATTGAGCCGAGTTTTACAATAAAATTTAAATTTGACTCATTTATAAAATGAATCGAATGTGAACGAGCTTTTATCGAGCCGAACACCGAGCTGCTCGCGAATGGCTGGGCTAATTTGCAGTCCTAGAGAGAATTGGACAAGGTCTCTCGTTTTTTGTCAATTGTAATATATTTTTTGTTCATAGAACTACTAACATTGCAGCTGATTGAGTTGCCCATAATTTTGCCCTTTGTAATTGTGCTTTGGATTGGGTGGGTAATTCCACTCCAAATTTAAACATTATTTTGTGTAATGAGGGCCTTGGCCTGAGTTAATGCAATGAAGCTTATTCTATTCTTAAAAAAAAAAAACAAAAACCCAAGGATATATCATATTCCAATTTTAGATCTGATTGCTGGATGTCTTCAAAAATTATTATTATTTACTATTTAATCATTTATATTTTTAATTTGTAAATATATATATTACTTAAATATTCTGCTTATAACAAATCTTTTTGTGATGACTTAAGATTCATATATATATATATATATATATATATATATTTTAAATTATGTTTTATTTTGAAATTTACTATTTATCTTATATATTGTGTGAGTGAAATTTAACAACGAATCAAAGTTAAAGTTATGAAAAATTATAGGTTCAGATTTTCAAATTTATTTTCTATTCACATTAAATTTATTTGATTTGTAATATTTAATTTATTTATTATCCACTGTTATACTTGATATTTATATTATATATAATATTTATTAAAAATAATTAGACTAATTATATAAGTTAATAATAATTTACATACTTAATACTAATTCATATGTTTTTAATTTTAACCAACTCTAAATTAATTATATAGCAATTAAATTTAATGTTGGAATTCATAAAATATCAAATGTCAATCAATTTAATTAGAAAATATTTAGTTAAGAATATAAGTCAACCAATAGAGCTTTACAAAGCCAACTTTCATTGATTATCCAGAAGAAAAAAAAAATAATGGTTGGGAATTGGAACCCATGTAAACACATATGAGAATGTGAAAAAGAAAATTGATTTTTCAATTTTGTGTATTTTGCAAGCAAGTAAATATATTTGTAAATGCCCTATCCACACATATAACAAGGACCTTTAATTCTTCTAATTTTCCACTTGTAAATTTAAAAGTACATAATTAAAGGCTTTGTCAACCATTTCACCTCTTTGTCTTTGGCGATGGTCTAATAAATAGAACTTTCTTAGCAACCAAACAAAACACTAAACTTCACAATTCATCCATCTGTCTAATACTTGTCTCTTTACTCCTCTCTCTCTCTCTCTCTCTCTGTCTTAATTATATTTTTTTAATCAGTCAAATTGGGTAATTGGTCAGTCATCATCTTGTAGGTGACAGCTAACTCTACCTATAAAGCCTTTGGTTTCACACTAGATTTTCTTCCTTTGTTCACGGGCTTAAGCTTCTCTGCGTTGTATTTGTCGAGTTTCTTGAGTTGGGTTTTCTTTATTTCTGTAAATCTTTGGTGGTTGTGAAGAGTGAAGAGCTCTAAGCTTGAATTTTGAGGTTTTTTTTTTTCATGGGTTCCTGCTTTAGTGTGAGAATCAAAGCTGAGAGTCCTCTTCACCATGGTATGTTTGTGATTTTTTTTTTTGGGTTTTTTCACATTTCCTAATGCTAATTTGAGCTTTGTAATGAACAAAAGATATGATTTTTACCCTTTCTTGGTGACCTTTCCTTTAAAGTGGATTTGTTTAGTTTTTATTAGTGAAACATGAAAGTTTGCATCTTTAAGTCTTTAACTAGCTTTGCTTGAGAAGTTTAATTCTGTTGGATTTTTTTGCTTACATTGTTCGGGTTAGACATTGATGTTTGGTGTTGTTTGGCTGCCGAGAAAAAGTGTGGGAAAAAGGGTAAGTAAGAATTTTGATTATTAAAACTTTGTATTTAAATTCTAAGACTGAGATGCAATTAAATTTCTGCGGTTTAATCTTTTGCTTTTACTTTTTTCTTGTCAGTTGTCACTACAACTTATATCTCAGCGTCAAAGAATTTTACTCAAGTCCATGGATCTTGTTTCTTCCATTCGATTAATTAGAAAGAGCAGATAAAGCAAAACAGATAAAAAACACAATCTCTTATCATTTGAGCCTAAATACAACCATTTGGCTTGGCCTAGTAGGGGCTTTAATTGTTGCAAGAAAGATAAAATATAATTGATCAAAGTTGTGTTTCTTATTATTCATTTCCCTCAAATTTACTGGCAACTTTGTCAAGATTTGAGGATTTTTACTTTTTCCGGCAGATCTTGGTTACAGTATTCATTTATGACTTGGCACTCTAGATGGATTTTCAAGATTTATGATGTTAATTGTGTAGGGGCAGACTCAAAATATGGCGGCAAAGGTGGACACGAAGTGAGTGGATCTAGCAGCAAATATTCATCTGTAACAGTTCCTTCAACTCCTCGGACTGAGGGTGAGATCTTGCAGTCGTCCAATTTGAAGAACTTCAGTTATGCTGAACTAAAAGCAGCCACTAGGAACTTCCGACCGGATAGTATGTTGGGTGAAGGTGGATTTGGTAGTGTCTTTAAAGGATGGATTGATGAGAATTCACTAACAGCTGCTAGGCCGGGAACAGGAATGGTTATTGCTGTGAAGAGGCTTAACCAAGATGGTTTCCAGGGTCACCAGGAATGGCTGGTAAATATCCCTTCTGTCATTTCGTTTGTCTGCCTGTTCCTAAAACTGTTATTGGCCTTTTATTAAGAACCTTTGTTATTTTTTTTTTCCTACCACTGTCAAGTCAAACATGCCATAAAGCTACTGAGCATCATCTAAAATGCTTAGATGATTATTGTATTCTATATTCGTATATGTATTATATTTTCAATAATGCTCTACAAAAGAAATGTGTATCTATTTGTAATGCTTCAGAAATGCTCTTGAATTGAAATATTAACACTGTTGAAATTGAGACAGGTTGACATATTTATGGATCTTGCTCTTGGTAACTCTTGCACATAGATTGTAACATTTAAAGACAGCATGAATGATGAATTTTGTATTGTTTCTTGAAATCTAGACCGAAATCAACTACCTTGGGCAGCTTTATCATCCAAATCTAGTTAAATTGATTGGGTTCTGCTTAGAGGATGACCATCGGCTTCTGGTATATGAGTTTATGCCAAAGGGCAGCTTGGAGAATCACTTATTCAGAAGTGAGTGATTCATATCCTCCTCTATGTAGTCATTTCAACCTTTCAAGCAACGGATAACAGGTTCTATGATCTCAGATAAATAAAATCATTGTGTGAATAATGTTATTGGTGTAACAGGGGCTTCTTATGTTCAACCACTCTCTTGGAATCTCAGAATTAAGATTGCTTTTGATGCTGCCAAAGGTTTAGAATTTCTTCATAGCGATAACGCCAAAGTGATATATCGAGACTTCAAGGCTTCAAATATCCTGCTCGATTCTGTACGTAAAAATGCTTTGTATTTGCACGTACAGGAGTCAGCTTTGTTGCCTCTCCCCTGACACTTTTTTTTTTCTTTCTTAAAATTGTAAAATGACAGAACTATAGTGCCAAACTCTCTGATTTTGGGTTGGCCAAGGATGGGCCGACAGGTAGTAAAAGTCATGTTTCAACAAGAGTAATGGGCACCTATGGGTATGCAGCTCCTGAGTATATGGCTACAGGTAACTTTCTTTCTGCTTGCTACTTTGTTCTTGTTCATATTTGACATTCCTGTTTCTTGTGAAAAAGCTTGATTTTCTGTTATGTGCTTTGAATATCATCGTCCTATTCTGAATCAGTTGAAATGCCTTCTATTTGATATTAATTATGGTTCCTCTACCTACTTGTATCTCACTTTGTTTCTTTCTTATGAAGGTCATCTAACTAAAAAGAGTGACATATACAGTTTCGGGGTTGTTCTCCTTGAAATGTTATCTGGCAGGCGAGCTATAGACAAGAACCGGCCACCAAGGGAACAAAATCTAGTTGAGTGGGCAAGGCCTTATCTTGGCAGCAAACGCAAAATTTTCCAAGTTATGGATTCCCGCATTGAAGGCCAGTATCCATTAAAAGATGCAATAAAAGCAGCTAATCTTGCTGTTCAATGCCTATCAACAGAACCAAGGTTTAGGCCAAACATGGAAGAAGTGGTAAAAGCATTGGAACAACTGTTCCAATCCAATGACAATGAAGGATCTAGGGTCTCTCGAAGTGGATCTCTTCGAAAAGTTAATGGAAGTTCAATCAATGGACCTAAATATCGTAGGAGAAGTACCAATGAAGTTTGTGATGGAAAAGCTACAAGGCCATCTGCTTCTCCTCTTCGTGTATAAAATAGTAAAGATATATATATATATATGTATGCTTGACTACTTGCATCTGTCCGGGAAAAAAAAAATTGCAAATCACATTTGCTGAGTATTTACCATGTATATCGTATACAATTTATGTTCTATAACAATCTGTTGTACAGTTCTTCAATTCTATAACATCTAAAATTTGACATTGTTTTTAATGTATTTTCTTTCTGTCTTTCGGCTAAGATAAACATGCAGGTTCTTTGATTGTCAATAAGTTGGCAGGACAGTTCATTTTGCAGAAACTATATTTCACTGCTATTCCTGGAAACCTTGTTTTCTAATAAAAGAGAAATGAAATTTCCAGAACTCGAGTAGGTATCTGTTTCTATACATCATGTTTTCTCTGTATATGTTCAAGACTTTTGGTTGTGGATTCCTATTGGTGATTTAGCCAATTCAAAGAAACCAAACATTCATATTAGAAATAAAATCAATACTGAAATCGTTTTCAAGATTGTGAAATCTCGCGTTTTGAGTCCAAATTTGAGCTAAATTTAACAATACAAAAGAAGGGAGATAAATATAACTAATTCTTTTTAATACTCTTCCCCGAAAAATCACAACGATTATCAGTTCACACATTCACAATCTAGTTCAAGCATCAAAATCAATATTTGGACATCATGCTTAACGAGTTACGGGCAGAAAAAGGATACATCCTCTAATCACGACAGATGGAGAATGTCTTCCCAAAGAAATGCTTGCAAAATTTATGAACAACCTAACATTCATCCTATTGCCTACCAACCCATAAAAGCCTGCAATACTAGTGAGTGGCTATAGACATTAACAAGGGTATGTTTGGTTTGTCTTATGGATGAAGTCAAAAATGTATGAGTTCTGTTTCAAGTTTATTTTAACAATAAATAAATAGAATTTGATTATCATTTTAAAACTATATTTAAAAATAAATATCATTTTAACAACATTCAAATTATCCCAATATAAAAAACAATATTTAGATTTATTATGAATCAAACAAGAAAATAAAAATTGTATTATAGAAATTACATTTCATTTTCATTTATGGAGCCAACCAAAAATAACTTAAATGTCAATAGGCAACCAAATTAAAAGCTAGAAAAATTTTAAGCAAGGGGCTGTTTTAAACTCGTACAAACAGAATAGACGACATGTCATTTTAGAAACGACATGCCGTGTGTTTCCAAGGGGGATATTTATTCGGAGCTAGTATCGTCATTTTAAGTTGAAGGCTGAGGTTTTAGCCAAAAGAGAGAACAATTCAATTCACTAGCAGAGGGTTTTGTGAGCGCCAAGCCAGCAACCACACCACAACCAGCAAGAAGAACTGAAACGATGATTGCCACTTCAGTGGCGATGATCCAGCACGTGTGCTCCGTGCCTCTCGCACGTGCTGTTCTGCAGCCACGCTCGCTTACCATCGTATCTTCTCGCAACCTTTCTACCTCCTCCGTGTCTCCTCCCCGTTCCTCGCACCTAGACCCTCACGTGCTCCTTGGAATGACGGAGCCGGAGCTTCAACAGCTCGCTGTCGACTTCGGCCAGGTAATAAATATTTGAAATCAAAATATATATCTGTTTGGCTACTGAGAAAACGTAGGAAAATAAAATAATATTAAAAAAAGAAAAGAAAAATCTTTCTTTCTCTGCCTTTTTGTGTTAATTTTACATTCTTACTGTAAAATTTTCCCCTTTTATAGAAAAACTACAGAGGAAAGCAACTTCACCATCTAATATACCAGAGAAAAGTCAAAGAAATCCAGGATTTTAGTCAATGTGAGGTTTTTTTTTTTTTTTTTTAAATACTTCTATTTACACTCTTTTTTTTTACAGGATTTTGATTAATTTTTTGGTTTTTTCTTTTTTTTGGAAAAAAGTGCCTCAAGCATTCAGAAATGAGCTTCAAGAAGCAGGATGGAGAGTTGGGCGATCGCCAATTTATCGTACTGTTACTGCATCTGATGGCACTGTTAAGGTCAAAATGAGATTATTTTTAATTATATTATATTTAATGTGAAGTGGGTTTGAGCTGGTTTAGATGTTCCTTCTTAATTTTCTGCTAAATTGAAACTTATATTCAAAGCATTTTTAATGCTGTCATTGTGTTAAGTTGATTGTTAGTTAATAAATAAGGGATTTATGTGAACAAGTTTGGTCTTGCTTCTCAATTCAATAATATTAGGGTTCGTTTAGATGAAAATTTGATACGTAAAAGTGTTTGAATTTGATGTTATGTTGTTTTATGATTTGAATTTGTCACTTACTTTATCCTGCAACTGATCTTTTAGTTACTGATAAAGTTGGAGGATAACCGATTGATTGAAACTGTTGGTATACCAGTTGAAGATGAGAAAGGTTCCATTCGCCTTACTGCATGTGTCTCATCACAGGTGATTGTTCATCTGAGAATTACCTAGTTTATTTTTCTTTCTTTCTGCGTTTGTATTGTTTCTATAGGCAAACGATAATTTCCTTGCTTTTGCTTTGGTTATTTAGGTTGGTTGTCCATTGCGCTGCTCATTCTGTGCCACTGGAAAAGGAGGGTATTCAAGAAATCTTAAAAGGCATGAAATTATTGAGCAGGTGTGTGTTTCTTTTTCATATTTGTTCATCAAAGTCCATCATTGGGCAGGAGTTTTAGGACGTTCTTTTAACAATTGAAAACATTGAAAAGTAGGTTTTTTCTGCTTTAACCTTTCAAAAAGGACAAGAAAAAAAAAAGACATTTTCATTTTTAAACTTTTTAAATGCACAGGTATTGGCTATTGAGGATATCTTCAAACACAGAGTGACAAATGTTGTCTTCATGGGAATGGGTGAACCAATGTTGAACTTGAAGTCAGTAATTGAAGCACACAGATGCTTGAATAAGGTGCATTTTCAATTATTCCCATCCATAACATGTGGAGTTTTATCTATTCAGAGTACCTTTGTAGTTTCTTAAGAAAGATGGTTGGAAATTGAACATGATGAAGATTCATTTGGAATTATTCTCTTTTAACTGAGAGAATAAGGATAGGTAGATATAAGAATTCTGTTGAATGTATCATGGCAGGCTATGGAATTATGAAATGCATGCTATATCGTAATTGTCAACCTGGATTATGTCAAATTTAGTTTTCAAATGCTTTTTTACTTTTGAAACAATTAGCAACCCTTTTGAGTGTTTGTTGTTGAGAATGGTCTAACAATGTCAGTATGAAGGTTTTGAATAGGAACTATATCCCATTGGATTGTTCTTGTTTTTTCAGGATGTGCAAATTGGGCAAAGAATGATCACAATTTCCACTGTGGGAGTCCCAAACACCATTAAAAAGCTTGCGTCTTACAAACTTCAATCAACATTGGCCCTTAGGTACTTAACTTTAGGGACATTTGATAAATGTTTGAATAATTCTCTTATTATCTTGTGCAAATTTTGCTTTTCTTATTTCTGCAAATGTCTAGAAGCTTGGTTTTAGCTTACTCTCTTATTATCTCGAGGCATTTCATGTTGATTGCTCTCTTGATACTAAAATTGTCTGCTTTTATTAACATTTTGTCATTCTCCTTGTGTATCAGCTTACATGCTCCAAACCAGAAGCTTAGGGAAACAATTGTGCCAAGTGCAAAATCCTACCCTCTAGATGCAATTATGAAAGATTGCAGGGACTACTTCCTTGAAACCAGCCGGCGAGTTTCCTTTGAGTATGCTCTTTTAGGTACTATAGTTCCACTTTACATTTCCTCGCCAGCCTCTCTGATGTTCTTGAGGGTGTAAAAATTAAAGCTGATATTAAGACATTTTTCTTAAAACAAATATGTCATTTGTCTGAGCAGCTGGGGTCAATGATAGAAAAGAGCATGCAATAGAACTCGCTGAGCTACTTCATGAGTGGGGACGTGGTTCTCACGTGAATGTGATACCTTTCAATCCAATTGAAGGCTCTGATTACCAGCGACCACATAAAAAGGCGGTATGTCCTTCTGTCCTTTTATTACTTGCATGATAACACCATTCTGTTCATGCTTTATCTTTTGAGTTCTTTCTTGCAATTGGCAGATAAAAGCATTTACAGCTGCTTTGGAATCTCGTAAAATAACTGTAAGCGTACGCCAAACAAGAGGCCTGGATGCAAGTGCAGCTTGTGGTCAGCTAAGAAATGAGTTCCAGAAAAGTCCTTTACTTGCTGAATCTGATAACTTACAATTGCAAGCAGACGTTGCAGTTGCATGCTGATGCCGTGACATTCTGGTTGACAACCTTTACACTAGATTTCTACATCCATGTGCTCATCCATTCTTGCCCATTCACAAGAAACTCAATGATTTGATGATGAAGCTAGTTGGTCAGCAATCTAGAGTTTGCATGTCCTGTATGAGCATCAAAAGTCGTCCATTTTTCATATATGATGCTGAAATTAAGGGGCGAAATGGATGGGTGGCGTTTGTTGATTTTCTGGTGGCACTGGCTTATAAGTAACCTGCAAAGGCATGACTGAAGAATGAGGACTTTCTCATGGAGGAGAAACTGATCATATGATTACAGAATTAGCAGTGTTTGCTACCTTGCGAGACCTAGCCTGCTTCAACCCTTGCCGTCAGTTCTTCTGAATCTTGAGGCAGAGATTGCCGTTTCAAGGGATTATTCTTTTCAACAGATGTAATTATATAGGCATCATTCCTTACGGTGCAAATGTATTCAATTATTATCCATGAATGGTTTTTAATCTCTCTCAAGTTTCTACCAACTCAATTTATAAGTTTGCAAATGAGTCGACCTATTTGGAGAAGATCAAGTTGATCAAAGAACCGAGTCATTATTAAAATAAAGTAAATAAAACTTAAATTTCATATTAATTTTAAAATTAAATTTTGAATTATTATTATATTTTAAAGCATTTTAACAGCTTAAAATTTTATATTTTTCCTGAAATAGTAGTATGTGGGCAAAATTTAATGGTTTTATTTTAATTAATTCAAAGAAAGTTATATAGAAAATATCTTTTTAATTTTATAAATATGTATAACATAACATAATCCTTGAAATTACATGTTTTTACGTATTTTATCATGTAATTTTTTTATAAATTATATTTTTAAAATAAACCTGGTTTGAAAGCCTTTCTAGTATTGGGCCAAGCTTAATGGTCTTTTTCCACAAGTAAAGCCCAAAAAAGTACTAATTTTGGACGAAGTCGAATTTTTCTTTGTAATTTCAAACCAATTTCTAGGGTTTATAGAAATTAGAAAGGCTCTACCATTGACCTCTTTATAAAAGACAAATTGGTATTGACTCGATAGTCGACGGTAATATATATACTTTGTACCAAGTTTCAGATCGGTAAAAGCTTGGTATAGGTAATCTAATTATAGAATATTTATATATTTTTTAATTTTTTTTCTTGTTCTTCGATAAATAATTGAAGAAATAACCTAATATCCCATTTGAAAGTCGAAATCTTTCTGATTACTTGCAATTTTAAGCTGTTTGTTTTATTTGATTTTTTTTTGTTTAAATCTTGATAGAATAGGTTGATTTTAAACTGGATCATGTAATTAGACCTAATTGATGTGAGATTTTGTTCTTTTTTTAGGTATTACGCTGATAATTAAAAATAATTATCGTTAATTAATTTAATTTTTTGTTAGGGTTCTGGGATTTTGCTTGTGTGATTATGGATTTCGTCATCTTAAATGCCACTCTTTTTTATGTTGTTTTTTCAATATATGCTTTCTTAATTGAATTGGTGATGAACAATTTTAGTAACCCTAAAAAAATTGCTTTTAGCATTATGTGAAAGCGAAAAAAAAAAAAAGTGAATTATCAAGCCTTGTATTTATTTGAATTTCTTAATATTTCTTTAAGATAATTTGAATTACTGATACTATTCTTTGGTAAGGAGAAAATATATAAATTATGGTAGGGGGTAGGGAATGTATGCTGGGAATCGGTTTGTTAATAAAGGAGTGTGCATTTTGTTTATTTATTGATATAGATTATGATTTTATTGATAGGCAATATTATGAGGAGGTATAGTCCACCATATCATAGTCCTCCAAGGAGAGGATATGGAGGCCGAGGAAGAAGCCCACCAAGGAGAGGGTATGGCGGCGGCGGCGGCGGTTATGGAAGGCGCAAGGAGCAGAATCATGGGAGTCTCCTGGTTCGAAACATCCCTCTTGATTGCAGGTGAATTTATATTTCATGTGGGGAGAGTGGTGGGTGGGGGTGTGGTTTAATTTCTTTATGGGTATACAGAGTTTAGAAATTTTTATTGACATGTGTTCTTGCTGTTTATAGGCCAGAAGAACTTCGAGTTCCATTTGAGAGATTTGGAGTTGTAAGGGACGTGTATATTCCAAAGGATTATTATACAGGGTGAGTTTTTCCTTTGAGATATGATTGATTGTGCATTGCATTGTTTCTGTTGTCCGATTTTGTGTTATATGTATTTCCCTGTACTTCTTAGGTAAAGTTAGGTTGTATATTTGATTCAAAAGGCCCTTTCGTTTTTTTTTTTTTTTCTGTGTGTTGAATTTACATTTTTATTAATAATATAAAAATGCAATGCGTATAGAAAAGTAATGTCTGAATTGTATTCTAAACTTTTTGTCGAGGTTTTCATTTTCTTTTTCGTAGTGAATTAAATTTTGAACTGGTTTGTCAGGGGGTATGTTGGTTTGAAGTTAAAATCAAGACCAAGCCCCACAATTGATGAAGACCTACTGTTTATCATTCCTTAACTTATTGGTCTCAAGGGT
>CANXYC010578922.1:0-29683 GCA_948193065.1 Aleurites moluccanus | reverse complement strand
TGGTTCCTTCAAATTTTAACCATCTTATAGTCTCTATTATTGATCCCTAACATCAATTTAATTTACCTTTTAAAGAAAAATTTGAATTTATGAATGCAGTCACTATTCACATTACTATTCATCAAACTCATAAATTTTTCGTATCTTTCATATCAACCATAATTAATAGCCTTAAATGTTCTTAACCGGTTCTATATAACTCATAATAATTATTCTAACTACCAAAAATCTTAGTCTATAAGAAAAATGGAGTTCAGAGAAAAATCACCTTATTTTCCCAACTGAGTCCTTGAAGAATCTTGACTTTGGAATGATGACTGAAGCCTTTTTAAATGAGAGCAAATAATGATTTAATACATTAATTTTGAGTATTAATGCACTAGAAAACAAATGGAACTGATTGGAGAAGAAATGAAGAAGAAAGAAGAAAAGAAAGAAATTATCGTGAAAAGAAAAGGCTACTGCCTCTCCATTAAATAGGCCATTGCCTCGCTAATTCCCACTTCGCCACTTCTCTACTTCGCCGATTGCTACCTCGTCAAAAGCCACTTCGCCAAATCCTCTTCGCCAAATGCCACCTCCGCAAAGGCCACTTCGCCAAATCCTCTTCGCCAAATCCTCCTCGCCAATCTCGATTAGCTTCTAACCACCTCGAAATCGAGGAGCCACCTCGCATTACCTGTTCTGCCGAGCTGGGAAACCTCCTTGCCAACTCCCACTAGACCGACTCGCATTCTAGCTACAATTTCCATTCTCCTCAACTCTACAACTTTCTATAAAACACATAAAGAAACATTCTCACACTTACACTTGACTCGCTCATCTACTAACACTATCAAAATAAATAATAGCATACTCAGACTTACTGCAAGAATTAGCGAATCACTCATGCTCTGGTCGAGAAAATATATTTCCTCTCAAATACAAAATTCACTACTGCCAAACAGATTTAAGATAAAATATGAATCTAAAATTTATATAAACAAATATATTCACACTTATCCACATATTCTGTGAAATCACAATACTGACTCACAGAAATCTTACCCAAACACAAAATTTCTAAGATTTTAAAATATCAATTTAATCACAATAAACATTAATAAAAATATAAAATAAAAATTACACAGGTATTACAAAAAGCCCAGTTGCATTTGAGGGGAGCGTTGGATAATGAAAAAATGGAAACAAAGAAATAAAAATCCCACATTGGAAAAGATAAAGAAAAAGAAATGGAATATAATGTTGAAGTGGCTCAAAACAAAATGACTAAGGCCATTTTGCAGAAAGACACAATTGATGAAACCTGAAGGCCGGCACTCCAGATGGACAAGCAGGCAAATGGAGAAGGTCAAGAATGAATCAGTCGAGCCCAAAGTAGGTAAAAAGTTGTCCGGCCAAGCAAAATGAGGTAGATATTTCAACACTCTCCAAGATTTAAGCCTAAGCAAGAGTTGTAGCCCATGGTCATTAAAGAACAACAGTGAATTCATCAACTATCCTAAACAAAGGATTTCAGTATTTTCTTCATTGAACTTTTAAAAAATAACCTTGCAATGTGAAGTCAAAATCACAAGAAGAAATGGTTTGAAACACAAACCAAAGGATCATAGAAGTTACTTCAAAGGACTTATAACTAAAAAGTCCATGCGTTAACAAGAAGGGAAAAAAACTTTATGCAACAGCCAAAAGCAATAAGAGTAAAGTTATAAAAGAGAGCGAAAATCGGTAAACTCATATTTACCTCTTTTAGCTTTTTCTGATATTCCAGAATCTTCTCCATGGTTACTTCTCTTAGCATTTTAACTAAATATCCTGGCTTTAGTGAAGCCGTTGTCCCCACAAAGATTGCCATCTTTGCGTAGTCTACGACATCTTTAAAAGGTAATTCAATGCTATCACTGACTATTACTGGAACACATGAGCTAACAATAGCATCAAAAAGTCGGCAAGCTGATGGAGTATCACCAGCAGGATTCAAACAAAACTTTGATGTATGCATGCCCCGTGAAGCCGCCCGTCTATTCTCCCTAAATTGTGTTCCATGCTTTATTATGACATCCTCTTCCTTCTCTAGCATTTGGAAAAGCAAATCACGAATTTTGCCTCCCTACAAAAGAAATAAACATTTGAAAAAGAAAACTCATATCATCAAGACAACATATCTTTAACCATAAAGATTAGTCAAGATGATATTCTGATTTCAAACAATCCAATAAGCTAAGCAGAGAAAGTTTCAGTATCAACAATAAAAACTGAATTTGTCATTTTAATAAGTTCACCAATTGCATTCACTTATCAAAATCAATAGAATTTTCGTCCAAGTTCAATGGATTTGAAGCTATTTTGGTAACAAATTTCCCCTGATAATCAAATTAAGATCAATAAATCATATAATCCAAACTACAATACTTCAAAAATAAAATCTTCAACAATATTCATAACGGAACAAGTAACTTACGTCTTTACGATATCGATTTCCCATGAAAAACAAAAGGGTTTTCCGATCCTCAACCCCAATATCCC
Organism: Aleurites moluccanus; assembly: GCA_948193065.1. NCBI lineage: Eukaryota > Viridiplantae > Streptophyta > Magnoliopsida > Malpighiales > Euphorbiaceae > Aleurites > Aleurites moluccanus. The sequence goes on along the minus strand of CANXYC010578922.1, from coordinate 27,157 downwards.
CATTATAAGTATTGATTCTATGAGAGTAAGGTACGATCACATCCTTAACCAGCGACCCTTGATCGGGTCTAATCCGCCCGAAATCCGACAATAACAAAACTGCATTCTTAACCCGGTCTATAACCCAGAAAAGAGCATTCGGATCCCCAACAAAGATCACATGATCTCTCCCATTGTTCCTCTTCCAGTACTCCTGGTTCTCCAGCCACTCCACCAATTTGTCTTGCATGTCCTCATCACTATACTGATGAACCAAACTGGGCTCGGCTCCTGGCGGTCAGATCGGGTTTACTATCAAACTCAGAGACGAAAACACAGGAACGTAAAACAAGTCAGCTTCATCAGGATCATCGACTTTGATAACAGGAGACCCGAACCTCTCCTTTTCGGTTCGGTTAAGGTCCGAGAACAAGTACCATTTGCCCATATGCTGGTGGCCGGGATACTTGATATTTGACGTATCTTTAGAGCCACGTGCCAGCGCGTGTTGCTCAATTATACCAGTGGTGAATTTTTTAGGAAGATCATACATGAAAATCTTGACCTTATTGGAATCATTTTCCTTCAATTTCCCGCGAAACCCAAAAAAATTGTCTCGAGAAAGATGATTGGAAAATAAGGAAGGGAAAGGGGAGGTAGTAGGGTTGAAGAAGGTATTGAAGAGAGCATAACCAGCGAGGATGAAGAAAGCAAAGAAAATTAGGGTTTGTTTGAGAAGAGATGATTTTCGCGCCATTGAGAATTGGGCATTTCTTTTGGGGGATTTAGAGTTTCTAATTTTAGAGGGGGATCGGTCACTCATTGCGGTGGCTTTAGCTTCGTTGCTGGTGGTGGGGACTGGCCACGCATGGTTATAACGTGCGCTGGGCGGTTGAGGATGCCATAGCTTAATGTGGATTTGGACAAATATGGATTAAAGTGTGGATTATTATGAAAACTAATGAGGGTGAATGGTGATTTCTGATTTGGACTTAAAAGGAAAGGATTGTATAAATTGTAGTATCAATTAATAACATAAAGAATTTTCATGTAATATTAATTTGAATCAATAAAAAAACAATGAAAGAATGTATTTATTTTTTCCGCTCTTATTTATGAAAATATGTTTCATTCAAATGAGACTGGTTTGGAAACTAAAAATATACAACAATTTAAATAATTCAATTTTATTTTATTAATTTTCAAATTTGCAAATATATAATTGATGAAATTTAATTTTTTATTCAAAAAAATAAGTCATTTTAAAATAAATATAATTATTATGAAATTAAATAATTTTGCAATAATTCAATTTTTTTAATTGAATTTAATCAATTAAAGCATACTTTGACTTTTGGTTGAAAATTTTACAGCTCTGAAATGTTTTGTCCATTGCTTTGTGCAAAATCTTGCACTAAAAAATACGCAACTTTACACTAGAGAATTGCACAAACTTATAGAAAAAGTGCAATAACTTGAATTTTGATTAAAATTTTTATTAACTTTAAGAATTTAAAAGAAATATTTAGTGTCATTTAAATTAGGATTAATTACTTTGATATTCTTATATTTTTTTTATATTATATTAAAATATTCATGTATTTTTAAGATTATATTAAAATATTTATTTATTTTACTTCCGTTAAAATTTGAAGTCATTTTATTAAAAAATTCCATTAAATTAATATAGAAAATCCATAATACCCCTCATTTTCATTTTAAATTTCACTCTCATGTTACTCCTTTAATTTCAATCATTTCATAACTTGGTACCACCACCACTACTGTCCACCACCACACTGTTCACCATCACTACTATTGTCCATCACTACCATTGTCTACCATCAAAATTTTCACTATCAAATAAATTAAAAAATATACTAAAAATTCAAAAAAAGTTACATGAATGGCAGAAGGAAATTTCATGAAAGGGAATTAAATAAATGAGAGCAATCAAACCAAACTATATTCCAAAAGCACAAATATAATTGTTACATCCCAATTATGGAACATGACGGTTCTAGAATATAGGAGCAGCATAAGGCTATCGATATCCATAGAACTCTTCTATAACCTGTAAATATCACCTGGTATAACATATATATATCCATATAATCACTCTATCTGTTATCATCTGTTATCATATCTGATCTCAACACATCTCATATATATTAAATATCAGTAACTAAGAATATTATAGACCATACTAAGTATAGTCATCCCAATAATTTACATATCCATGGAGCATCTAAAATATATACAAGGAATATATACAAGTTTAATATTTACATTATTATAATAAAGCTGGATCCACTGATGAATAAATCTTGGACCAACTCTATTCTTAACCTGAAAAGATAAAACCACTAAAAGAGTGAGTATTTTCATACTCAGTGAGTTAATATATATATTATCATACATTAAGCTAGGTAGGAAACAACAAATGAATAGTATTAACAATTGACTCATGGATAACACATTAAAGGACCAAATCAAGGGAAATGGTTTACAAACATCAAATATAGATGTATAGGCATTGAAAGAAATAATAACCATGTATATATAACAGATACTGGATCATGAAACGTATATCATTATTAATATAACATGTAAATAGTATAAGGTGGATCAGACCCTATGGCCAGGACCATAACCCTTCCTAGCTAGGATATCATTGAAATTTCATTGTGCACAATGCTGATGGTATTTACCCACTACCCCATCAGTAAGATAGCTCTGTCATACAAACATTAGAATAGGCTAAAGATAGCAAATAAAATACCAAATAGGCAAGAAAATTAACAAGACTCAATTTCTATAACTTTAGCTCATTTGAGCAGTTTAGGCAAGTAAACACATATAGGATCATTATCCTTAACAAAGGAACATTATAGTGGGCAAAATGCCACAAAAGTCATTTAAGATATAAGTTCAAAATATGTCAAGAAAACACATTTATACTAGTGACAAAGAAAGTCACCTATTTTAGCAAATTTGGTAACAATTGGTTTCTTAAGGAAATTAACAAAGGTCATTTTGTCGAGCACTTGATGTGCACCACTTTAGGACTAAATAAATATAGTTTTGGGACATATTGATCAAAAGTCAAAGTTCACAATTCAAGTCCCAATGGCAACAAACACAACGACATTATCAAACAGGGTTTATATACATCAATAAACAACATAATCGGAGCTTAAATTAAAGAAAAATTCAAAGGAAACTCAAATGAAATACTTTGGACAAAAAGTTACAGGAATTTAAATGGATTTAAATTGATCAAAGAAATGTTTAAACATGCATAATAATATACATATAACTCACCAGAACCGACAAATCGATCGTTTACATGATAAAACGCCTATTTGCCTATAACAGGCAAAAGCAGTGTTATTTGGTTTTCTTCGATTCTACAATCAATTTTACCATATATTTAGCCTAAAATGGATAATAACTAACATATTTAAACATTAATTAGAATTATGGAATCCTATACGGAAAATTCATTTCAAACATAAACCTAGTTTTAGATTTTCTCCAATTTCGATCCAATCATGAAATCTATCGATCTAATCATGTTTATAATCATTTATGTAGCATAAATGAATCAAAAGACTGAAAAAAAAATCATCCTCACCTGAATTCTTCAAGTGGTCGAAATTTAGGTTTGGAGTTTCATCAATTTCTAGCTTGAATTTCTTGGAATTTTTTATGGAAACTAGCTTAATCAGTAGTTTAACCGAGTTTTTTATCGATTTTGCTTGAAGTTTGGATGAAATTCGTGAAGTTTTGGAGAAAGAAGAGACTTGGCTGTAACAATGGAGGAAGGAGGAAAAATTTCTGATTTTTGGAGAATTAGATGACTATTTATATTAATTAACTTTCGGCTAATTCAATTGTCCCCCCAACACTTATTGTATTCGCATTTTCAACCCGGAACTTATAACTATTTATCTTTTTGTCCCATTTCAATTCTGAAACAATATTTCTTATATTTCTCCAGCTTATGAGTCTAATGGTAATATTAAAAATTTTAAATTCTGAACCTGTTCATTAAACATAACGTCGACGTGCTTACCTATCCACAAGGTCGATTTTTAGCGATTTGTCAAATCGCTCAAGTATGATGTTCTAATGTCTAAACTAACTTTATTTATGCTTAAACAACATATATTAAAGGTTATATAAATGAAATTTAAGGATGTTACACTCTACCGTCCTTCAATAAAATTCGTCCTCAAATTTTAAATTATACTTACCTTGTCACTGGAATAAGAATGGATATTTTGTTCTCATATCCTGTTTACTCTCCCAAGTATATTCATCCATCGTCTGATTCTTCCATAACACTTTAACCATTGGGATCTCTTTATTACGCAATTGTCTGACTTGTTGATCTATTATCTTCACTGGTGTCTCTTCATAAGTCAAGTATTCATCAACCTCAATAGCTTATGGTTCTAGGATATGTGATGGAATAGACACATATTTACGCAGCATGGAAACGTGAAACACTAGATGAATGTGGCTCAGGTTAGGTGGGAGTGCCAATCGATAAGACACATTGCCGACCTTCTCTAATATCTTGAATGGCCCGATATATCTAGGTAATAACTTCCCTTTCTTGCCAAATCTTATTACACCTCTCATAGGTGCTCATGTATTCTTAAAGATTTCATAGGTGAAATCTTTAAGAATACATGATCACCTATAGCAAAATGAACATCTTTTCTCTTCAGGTTTGCATAACTCTTCTATCGGCTAAAAGTTGTCTTCATTCTTTCTTAAATAATAGATATCTTCTCCATAGTTTCTTTGATCAATTCAGGACCTTTTAACTGTTTTTCCCCTAGTTCTACCCAACACACAGGAGATCTATATTTCCTACCATACAATGCGTCATATGGCGCCATTCCAATAGTTGAATGATAACTATTGTTATAGGAAAATTCAATCAAAGGCAAATATTGATCCCAATTCCTTTTAAAATCAAACACATACAGCCGAAGCATATCTTCCAATGTTTGAATTGTACGTTCTGATTGCCGATCTGTTTGTGGATGAAAGGTTGTACTAAAGTGCAATTAAGTACCTAGTGCCTCTTGAAACTTCTGCCAGAACCATACAGTAAATTGAGTCCCTCTATCTGAAATAATAGTTAATGGTATGGCATAAAGTAGTACTATCTTGTCAATATACAACTGGGTATACTGAGTAGTTGTGTAACTGGTTTTCACTTCTAGGAAGTGAGCTATCTTAGTCAATCGATCAACTATTACCCAGATAGAGTCATATCCTAGTGAAGTTCTAAGTAAACCAATCACAAAGTCCATGGTTACCTGATTCCATTTCCACTCTGACAATTTTATCTCCTGCAATAGCCATGATGGCTTCTGATGTTCAAATTTGACTTGTTGACAAGCTAAACAAGTGGAGACAAATTGATCTACATCCCTCTTCATATTGGACCACCAATAATGCTTTTTTAGATTATGATACATCTTTATTATTCCAGGATGAATATTGTATAATGCATAATGTATCTCCCTCATAATTCGCTCTTTAAGCCCATCTACATTTGGCACACATAGCCGTTTCCCATATTTCAATACCCCATTATCAATAGTGAATTCTGGGGCTTTCCCAGTTCAATCATCTTCTTTTAACTTTAATAACTGAGAATCTTTGTCTTGTGCTACCTTAATCTCATCAATTAAGATTGGCTTCATATGAAACTGGGCTATTAGAGCTTGGTTTCGATCTTGGATTTCCAATTCAAACTGGACTCCCATATTAAGTAACTCTTTCACTTTTTTGATTATTGATCTCCTTGCAATTGTAATGTGAGCTAAACTCCCTATAGATTTCATGTTCAATGCATCTGCTACAACATTAGCTTACCTGGGTGGTACAATATTTGGCAATCATAATCTTTCAATAGTTCAACCTATCTTCGCTGTCGAAGGTTTAGATCTTTTTGCTGTAGAATATACTGTAAACTTTTATGATCTTTATAGATCTCACATTTCTCCCCATATAAGTAATGCCTCCAAATCTTTAAGGCAAATACAACTGCAACCATCTCTAAATCATGTGTAGGATAATTTAACTCATGTTTCTTCAATTGACAAGAAACATAAGCAATTACTCTCTTATCCTGCATCAGGACACAACCAAGTCCAACCCTTGTTGCATCACAATATACTGTGAATTTGCCATTTTCTATTGGCAGTGCCAGCACTGGTGCCGATGTAAGACACAATTTCAAAGTTTGGAAGCTCTTCTCACATTCATAAATCCATAGGAATCTTTCTTACTTTCTGGTCAGTTTAGTTATTGGAGCTGCAATTCTTGAAAAACTTTAACAAACCGCATGTAGTAACCGGCCATACCTAAGAAACTTTATACTTCTATTACATTAGTAGATCGTGGCCAATTAGCTACAGCTTCCATCTTCTGTGGATCCACTTTAATGCCATCTTTTCCCACAATATGACTAAGGAAACATATCTCAGTAAGCCAGAATTCACAATTTGATAGCTTAGCATACATTTTATGCTCTCGCAATATTTGCAACACTACTCTCAGATGCTCTTCATGTTTTTTCTAGCTTCTGGAATAGATAAGAATGTCATATATGAATACAATGACAAACTTATCCAAATAGGGCTTGAACATCCAATTCAACAGGTCCATAAAAGTAGCAGGGGCATTAGTTAACCCAAATGACAATACAAGAAATTCGTAGTGACCATATCGAGTTCTGAAAGAAGTTTTAGACACATCTTCATTCTTAATTCTCAATTGATGATAACCTGATCTAAGGTCAATCTTGGAAAAATAATTAGCTCCTTGCAATTGATCAAACAGATCATCAATCTGGGGTAATGGATATTTGTTCTTAATGGTCACTTTATTCAACTGTCTGTAATCAATACACATTAGCAATGAACCATCTTTCTTCTTAAAAAATAATACAGGAGCGCCCCACGGTGAACTACTGGGTCTGATAAACCCCTTATCCAGCAAGTCTTGCAACTGCACTTTTAACTTTTTTAATTCTGTTGGAGCCATTCTGTAAGGTGGGATTGAAATAGGGTCTGTACTCGGATAAAATTCAATCTCAAACTCAATCTCTCTCTCAGGTGACAAACCTGACAAATCTTCAGGAAACAAGTCTGGAAACTCATTGATAATAGGAATCTGATCAACTCCCTTTGAAGTCTTCTGAGTATCCATTGCACTTGCCAAGTATGCAGGATATCCCTTTCATAGGAGTCTTCTTGCCCTAATAGCAGAAATGATTTTAATTCCCAAATCACTCTTATCACCCTGATACTCAAATTTATCATAACAGTCAATTATTGCATGATAACTAGTTAACCAATCCATTCCTAATATCACATCCAATTACAGCACAGGCAATTCTACTAAATTAATTGGTAAAATTCAACCCCATATAAATAATTTAAAACCCCTTTTTTAATATTTTAACTATATTTAAAAAACCCCCCCCCCCCCCCCCCCCAAAAAAAAAAAAAAAAAGTAAGTATTTCCAAAGGTAGTAACATTAATTGTTTTTCAATTCCTAATTTAGATGCAAATTTGGCTGATACAAAGAAATGTATGGCACCAGAGTCAAATAATATTTGTGCTAATTCACATGACACATGAATCTTACCTGTTACTATCTTACCTGATCTTTGAGCTTCTTGAGCATTAACTGCAAAGACCCGGCCTTGCCCTCTACCAACTAGTGTCTGACCACTAATCTGACCCTGTCCTGATTCTCTACCTCTGCCCTTGCCCCCCTGTGTCTCTCTAATCATTTCTACTCATTTGTAAAGTAGGTTGTGAGACTGCTGTAGTAGTCTGTTGTTCTCCCCATATTGGACAATTATTCATATAGTGACCATGCTGGCCACATTTTAGGCATGCACCTGTCTGCCTTCTACATTCATCCCTATGGCTCTTCCCACAGAAATCATATATGGGAACATTAGTTGTCTGCACTGGTAGTCTAGATGACCCTTGTGAAAATCGAGATGCAGACTGCCCTGTGGTACCTCTACCCTGACCTCCCCTCTGACCACCTGTTTGTGGTCTCTGCTCAGTTCTAACTGATGTAGTCTCTGTTTGTCTCTGCTGAGAACTCCCTTCACCTTTTCTCTGTTGCCTTCTAGTTTCAATCTTCCTTTTCTATTCTCTTTTTACTCCTTCTTCTTTATATTTTTCTTCCATTTGAACTTCTTGATCAACAATCTTGGATAAGGAAGTAAAATCAGCAGATAATAATGCATTATGAAGAGGAGCATGCAATCCCCATCTAAACTTACTGATCAAGTCTGCTTCAATAGGTACAATCTTGCTGACATATTTACTCAGCCTGATGAACTCATCTAAATACTCTTCTACACTCAGGTTGCCCTGTTTCAACTATTCAAACTGAATTATGTTTCTGTTTTTAACACCCTCTGTCAAAAATTCATCCAACAATGCGGCTCTGAATTGTGCCTAAGTCGGTGGTGCATCACTATATAATTGTGTCCCAATGTGCCTAGAAAACCAAGTCTAGGCTTTTTCTTTCAACAATAAACTAACAAGCTCCACCGCTCTGACATCTGAGCATGGAAGTCTTCTTACCACCTTTTCTATTTGCTCCAGAAAATTAATAACTTCCTCACCTCTTCCACCTTTATATTCTGGCAGACTCAGCTTTAAAAAGTTAAGTATGCTGATTCCACCCTCATCAATCACTCTGCGACCCTCTTGTACCACTGGCCCAACTGGTGCAGCAACAGGTGGCACAGATACTATTGGAATAACTAATGGAATGGCTGGTGGTGCAGGTGGTGGCACTACCTGTCTTTCCCTTCTCAATTCCTGTAGTTCTCTTCTCAATTCTAACATTCCTTGCATCACTTCCAGTCTCCAAGGATCTTCAGCTTCCCTGGTTTCCTCTGTCCTTCTCCTTGACCTAGGAGGTTCTTCTGGTTTCTTTCTGATCAATGACTCATTTGAGGCCACTTCTGCCTCTCTATTGGGCTCTTCTGATCTCCTAGAAGCAGGTTCAATAGCCCGTTCACGTTCTCCTGTAGACATCTTAATCACTACAATAGACAAACACAATCATTTAACATGTATGGTTATCGCAGAATAAGCACATATTTAACGAATACAACAAATGATGAGATATGATTTCCTATGCTCCATAGTTCACCTATATCTTATTGACACATGTCTATAAGCTATCAGTATATCTATGCTCTGATACCAACTTTGTCGCATTTCAATTTTGAAACATGACGGTCCTAGGATATAGGAACAGTATAAGGCTACCGATACCCAGTAGAACTATTCTATAACCAGTAAAAATCACCTGCTATAACATATCTATATCCATATAAGAAATCTATCTTTCATCATTTGTGATCATATATGATCTCAACACATCTCATATATATTAAATATCACTAATTAATAATATTACAAACCATACTAAGTATAGTCATCCCAATAATTTATATATCCATGGAGCATCTAAAATATATACAAGGAATATATACAAGTTCAATATTTACATTATTATAACAAAGCTGGATCCATTGATGAAGAAATCTTAGACCAGCTCTATTCATGACCTGAAAAGATAAAACTACTAAAAGGCTGAGTATTTTTATACTCAGTGAGTTAATATATATATTATCATAGATGTAGGAAACAACAAATGAACAGTATTAACAATTGACTCATAGATAGCACATTAAAGGACCAAATTAAGGGAAATGGTTTATAGACATCAACTATAAATGTATAGGTACTAGAAGAAATAATAACCATGTATATATAACAGATACTAGGTCATGAAACGCATATCATTATCAATATAACATGTAAATAGCATAAGGTGGATAAGACCCTATGGCCAGGACCATAATCCTTCCCAGCTAAGGTATCAGTGAAATTTCATTGTGCACAATGCTGATGGTATTTACCCACTACCCCATCAGTAAGGTAGCTCTGTCATACAAACATTAGAATAGGCTAAAGATAGCAAATAAAATACCAAATAGGCAAGAAAATCAACAAGGCTCAATTTTTATAACTTTAGCTCATTTAAGCAGTTTAAGCAAGTAAACTCATATAGGATCATTATCCTTAACAAAGGAACATTATAGCATAGGCAAAATTCCACAAAAGTCATTTAGGATATAAGTTCAAAATATGTCAAGAAAATATATTTATACTAGTGACAAAGAAAGTCACCCATTTTAGCAAATTTGGTAACAATTGGTTTCTTAAGAAAATTAACAAAGATCATTTCGTTGAGCAATTGGTGTGCACCACTTTAGAACTAAATAAATATAGTTTTGGGACATATTGATCAAAATCCAAAGTTCATAATTCAAGCCCCAGTGGCAACAAACACAAAGACATTATCAAACAGGGTTTATATATATCAATAAACAACATAATCAAAGCTTAAATTAAAGGAAAAATCAAAGGAAACTCAAATGAAATACTTTGGACAAAAAGTTGCAGGAATTTAAATGAATTCAAATTGATCAAAAAAAAGGTTTAAAATGCATAATAATATACATATAACTCACCAGAACCGACAAATCGATCGTTTACATGATAAAAAGCCTATTTGCCTATAACAGGCAAAAGCAGTGTTATTCGGTTTTCTTCGATTCTAAAATCAATTTTATCACATATTTAGCCTTAAATGGATAATAACTAACATATTTAAACATTAATTAGAATTGTGGAATCCTATACGGAAAATCCATTTCAAACATAAACCTAGTTTTAGGTTTTCTCCAATTTTGATCCAATCATGAAATCTATCGATCTAATCATGTTTATAATAATTTATGTAGCTTAAATGAATCAAAAGAATGAAGAAAACATCATCCTCACCTAAATTCTTCAAGTGGTCAAAATTTAGGTTTGGAGTTTCATCAATTTCTAGCTTGAATTTCTTGGAATTTTTTATGGAAACTAGCTTAATCGGTAGTTTAATCGAGTTTTCTATCGATTTTGCTTAAAGTTTGGATGAAATTGGTGAAGTTTTTGAGAAGGAAGAGACTTGGATGTAACAATGGAGGAAGGAGGAGAATTTTCTGATTTTTGGAGAATTAGATGGCTATTTATATTAATTAACTTTTAGCTAATTCGATTTTCCCCTTGACACTTCTCATATTCGCATTTTCATCCCAGAACTTATAACTATTTATTTTTTTGTCCCATTTCAATTCTGAAATAATATTTCTTATATTTCTCCAGCTTATGAGTCTAATGGTGATATTAAAAATTTAAAATTTTGAACCCGTTCTTTAATCATAACGTCGACTTGCTTACCTATCTGCCGAGTCGATTTTTAGCGATTTGTCAAATCGCGTAAGTATGATATTATAATGTCTAAACTAATTTTATTTATGCTTAAAAACATATATTAAAGGTTATATAAATGAAATTTGAGGGTGTTACAACAATATGAACCCATACTTGAACCAAAATTGAATACTCAACGCGCAACTCTCTTGAACTAGCATTACACTAAATAATAAAATTCATTTTGGAACCAAAATCAAATCTTTAAAATAGAAAGAAAATGAAAAAAGAGGAAAAAAAGATAGGGTAATACTTTACCCGACCCGACTTTGACAGGAAGAAGATAATGAAAACGACGATATATTGGTGAACCTAAACTCTTGCATCATGCATTGAACCTCCTTCGATGATATTTTGGTGTTGAGCTTGGCTAGACTGTCAATTATCTCCGAGGATGAGATATTTCCATCGTCATTTTTGTCAAATTTGTTGTAAACTAACAAATGAGAAAAGTAAAGGAAAATTGTCTTTAATTGAAATTTTTTTGGGTGAAATTCATATGTGATTGAGACTGAGCTTGAAATTGCTGTTGAGGCTCAGTGTGTTGTTGTAATTGAGATTGAGGTTGAAATTGATGTTGAGCCTGAGTTAGAGAATGTGGTTGAGGTTGTGGTCTGGTCAAAGATTATGATCTTGTTGTTTTTTAGAAGTTGAATATGCATGGCAGAGATGCCTATGCTTTCTTGGAGAACCCAGTTGACTCCAGATGAATTTTGGACCAGCTATTTCCATTATAAATTCTAGAAAAGAACCCAGTTTCATTGTTTCCATTACTTGCCTCAACTTTGACTCAATTTGAAGAATCTTTGTGTCTGTTTCCAAGTTAGGTGGGAGATGGTAACAATGACCACTTTTGCTAGCAAAGACTAGAGGACATGACAACTGACCACCAAGCTTACAAGATCGATCCAAGCAATCCTAGTCAGATCTCGCCGGTGAAACTGCCAGTGTAATGGATGTCGACTCTATAGTGTTCTGCCACTCCAACCCCACCTACTTTTATGTTTATCGCTGGTATAACCCTTATAATGGAGCCCAAATCGCAGGTATTGAATCGACGAACAATGGTGATCTTGGATGAATTATGAATCAGTGCCGGGAGGGGGTTACTATCTCCTTTTAGCATATTTCCAACAAATTGGGTTTCGGGAATGGTGGTAGGGAGTATAAGAAGAAGATGATAGATTAAGAGGAGTGAAAATGGAGTAAAAATGGATTGGGCTTGGGAAATCTTTATACAAGGATGGAGAAGGGCCATTGTAGTAGGGTGTTTTTAGTATTAAAATAAATAATTTAAGCAAAATTTGATTTTTTGCACTTTGACTGATGAAAAAATTAAAAAAATGGACCAAAGGACGACGTTGTTTAACGGAATCAAAATGCAGTGATGTTTTAGTATAATTTTAAAAACACAAGAATTTTTTTAGTATAATTTGGAAAAAAAGTAGACATCCAAGAAATTAACTCTTTAAATTATTATTATATATTTCTCTTCTGATTGGCCTCGAAGAAAGGAGGACCAATTAGAAGATTTTTTTTAGATATTGGGAATACAAAGAGAGAGAGAGAGAGAGAGAGAGAGGTTGCAGCTACCAAACCAACGCCATCCAACCATTAGACCACCACAAGCCACCATACTAGCCATCTGATCAGTCCATCAATTAGGAACTTTTCGAGCTCATTTTGGTCAATTCAAGCCTCTTATCCTGATGAGGTTTGTATCACTAAACTCTTTTCTCTTCATGTTTTCATTTGGTACCTATTTCGCCTAAAATGGCTGAACTTCATTTTTTTTACCGAAATCCGGTGAAGACTAGGTTGTTGATTTTGATTTTTGATGATCTCCAGTGAGTGAGGGAGAGTGACCTATATTTCCAGATTTCCCACTTCGAGGCGAGTTCATTGATGCTCATTTCTTCACTAATCACCATTGTCGATATTTTTTAGACAACTGTTTAATGAGTAGTGTCCAACAACTTTCAAATTGGTTTTAAACACATGTTTGATATTGCAAATTTTTATTGATTAAACAGGTTGGCTAACTATGGGCTATAGAAGCCTTATACTTTCCCATACCTTAGTGTTGGTCACGTGCCCCTAAAGTTGGATCATGACAAAGTTGGTATCAAAGGTTTAGGTATATTTTCCTAAGGAACTGTAATTGTAGAGCATGTAATCCATACATGTCTTACTATATCTCTCCTGCTTCTAGTTTTTGCAGTATTATAATGCCTTATCAAATAGTAATATATGTGTGTATGTGTGGTTATTTTATATTATGTGTGGACTACCTTTTTCCACTTGATAAGCTACTTTGTTTCTTTTCAATAAGATGAATACTAGAGCAAGAAAAGTAGCTGCAAGGGTGCAAGCTACTACTACTGAGAAAATTACTTTAGACACAGAGGGCTCTACAAGCATAGCAACATTAGCCCTTGGACACTGAGGCAAGCATAGGCAAGCTAAAGTAGAGGTACGTACCAGTGTAGATGCCATGCTTGCTAGACTTTAGAGGATTATGAATGATATGACTCAAGCCATTCCTCTAATAGCTCCTGCTGCAGCATATGCAATATCTATTGAGAGGTTTATTAAGCAACACCCCCTATCTTTTTTTTTTTTTTGGTGATGAGGAATAGGCCTATGACTTCTTTGATAATATGAGAAAGATTTGTTTAGAGTTGGGTTATATAGATACCATATCTATCTACTTTACCAATCGTAGGCTAGAGGATCCAGCTTTAACTTGGTATAAGGATTATATGAGACTGAGGTATTAGGATATGACTTGAGATGATTTCAATAGAGAGTTCTTGACATGGTTTATTACTCTTGGATTTGTACATCGAAAGATGATAAAAGCTTGAGGGTTTAAAGAAAGATGAGCACACTTTTCTATATTGAAAATTACTACTAAGTTCTTGGGATTATGTAGTAGTACTAAATGAGGAAGCCAAGAAATTTTGTTATGTTAAGGCTTTAGGTGATGAGTATAGATCTTTGCCTAGTGGATGTCAGGGTGGACCTTTTAGTGAGTTGGTAAATGATGCCCATGACATAGAGTTCGCCATTGATGAAAAGAAGAAGAAGATTGGAAAAGCTAACCATTTATGAGGGTCAAAGTACATATGATTTTTGTTGGTTCTAGTGGTACTTTTAGTATGGGGACTTATTCCACCAAGCCACATAGTACTTGCAGGCTTAAGAATAGAGGAAAATATGATAATGGAAGTTCTAGACATGGTTGAGGCTATAGTGGTAGTAGTGGTGGCTCTAGTTTTAACGATTAAGGTTATGGTTCTAGTACCTTAGTATGTGCAAAATATGGTAGAGCCCATCAAAAGCAATGTCTAGAAGGATTAGGTGTTTGATCTAGGTATGGCCAACCAGTCACTTTACCAGGGATTTCCTTATATCTGGTGGTAAAGGAGCATTTACTCATAGATTTACTTAGGGATCCATGGTAGTGTAGCCTAGCCTATGCATACTTCAACTCCTTCTCATTCTAGAGGACAATTTAATGGCCAACAAGGCCGTGGTTTTGGGGGTAGAGGTAGAGGACAAAATCAAGGACAAAGCTTATGCTATACAAGTAGAGGATTGAATTAGGGGTAGGCTAAAGATTTCATTCTTACTCATCAAGATACTTAGACTTCAAATGTTATGGTAGCATGTATTATTCCTATCTATTCTTTAGAGGCATATGTGTTGCTAGATCTAGGTGCGATACACTCTTTTGTATCCCCTGGTTTTGCAGTGAGATTTGGCATAATGTCTATTAGTCTCAAGTATCTATTATATGTTACCACTCCTATAAGTGATTCTTTATTGGTGGACATAATTTTTTTAGCATGTCTAGTTTGGGTTGAGGATAAAGTTCTTCCTGCTGATTTGATTTTTCTTGATGTGATAAATTTTGATGGGATTTTGGATATGAAATGGTTGTTAGCCCATTATGCTACCCATGGTTATTGTAGTAAAGAAATTTCTTTCGTATACTAGGTGATACAAAGTTTTCTTTTAGAAAGGATATGAGTATTGCTCCCTAAAACCTTATACCAGCTATTAGTGCTAGAAAGATGTTGCGTCGTGGCTGTCGAGATTATTTGGCTAGGGTTAGAGATATTTCTATAGATATTAAAAATGTGGGAAATGTGTCAGTGGTGAATGAATTTTTATAAACATGTATTTTTACACCCCAAGCATACTCGAGACTGTGCTAGACTGATCGACATCAATCGAGATTCGAATCGCCTCCAAAATAGACAACCAAAATGAAAGCCAGCTGAGAGCAGCACTATGGCAACAACGGTGCCGCCAAGACAAGCCAGCGGCACAACCATGCTTCATCGGTGACAGCTTACTAGCAAGGTGGCGGTGCTGCCACCCTTTGACGGTGGTGCTGCCGGCTTTTCACGGCAGTGCTGCTAGTGAGGGTTTGTGATATCTCAGTTTTCTGTAGAATCCCATATTGCAAAGTCAAACTTTCCCCTAGCCTTTAACTATATATATGAGCCTTATTTTTTATTCCAACTTACACCAGAACAGTTAAAGTTGAATTTTTCTTAGCTGGCTCTCCTTTCTTCCTCCTAAGTCAATATTCTTTTAACATAACCGGTTCATTTCTCTTTGATCTTGAATCGATTTCTTTAATTCTCTTTGAATTCAAGAAATATAAGATTTTTTCTGGCGTGTGAAGGCCTAAATTGATCTCTCTGTAAGTCAGTTTTATATTTTGAATAAACCGAACTAATTAATTAACTGGACTTAATTAATAAAAAAATATTTGGACTAATTTAATTCCTTAAACGGAAGATGAAATTTTGACCTGGGAGAACTCCAAGACGCTCGCTGCCCAAATCGCAAAGCAAGGTATACTTTTCTTTAAACTCATCTTTTTAATTTAAAATATCTTAAATTATTTATTTTTCTACCTTTTTTTAATTTAGTAAAGTATTAAAATAAAGAATCAAAACATAATAAAAAGATAAAGGTAAAATCATATTTTTTGCTTAAAAATCATACCTAACTCCTTTGCAAAAAGGGAAAACTGCGTAGATTTTGATTTTGATTTAAAGGGATACGCAGGTAAGCTATTTCAGAGTTTTAAATCCAAAAATATATATAAAAAAAAAATATCTTTTCAATTTATTTATTTTCTTCTTTATTTTATTTTTATGTATTATTTTATTTTTACTTTTTTAGATTAATTTATTTTTGGAAAATGTGTGATTAACTTAAAATACATAAGGAATAGAGTTGATATCTTTTATTTTTTGGTTTTCATTGTAATAACTAGATTAATTTATTTGCTTTATTTTATTTACTTTATTGTTTTATTTATTGCTTTATTTTAATGCTTCAATTTTATGTAATTCATCCATTTTATAAATTTTATTTTTTAATTGTTCATGAAAAATATATTTTTTATAAATCATAAATTAAGTTTAAATTCAAGTTTAAGTTACTTAAAACTAAAAACCTAGTCCCCGAACTCAGTTCCGATTTGAAAGTCTAGTGTCTTTTTTATTGAGTTAATTTGGAGTCAAATTGAATTTTTCTTAACTTTTCCCATAAAAATTAAGGTAGCGACTCTCAAAATAATTTTCAAAATTAAAGATAAAGAATCATTTGCAAATATAAGGTAAAAGCTATCTTGAGTGCGCGAAAGCTCACCCAAATGAGCATTTCGATTCCTTAAGCGAAATGAACCGGTGCTCGGGTGAAGCCTCACAATTTCTTGATGTATTTCATATTGGTCTTTGAAGATTACCTACTAAAAGAGAGATAAAATTATGTATTAATATTGTTCCTGGAATAGACCCTATATCTACGCCGCCTATAGGATGACACCTGTAGAATTAAAGGAGTTTAAGGAGTAGTCGCTAGGTCTTTTGGATAAGGGTTTCATTCATCCTGGTACTTCACCTTGGGGCACTCATATGTTATTTGTGAAAAATAATGATGGATCTCTTTATATTGATTACAAGAAATTGAACAAGATGACAGTAAAGAACAAATATGATCTTCCTCAGATTAATGATTTGTTTGATCAACTTAAAATGCTCAATATTTTTCTATGATTGATCTTCATTTTGGGTATCAACAATTGAGAATTAGAAGGGAAGATATATCTAAGACAACATTCAGGACTCAATATGTGCATTATGAATTCCTTGTGATGTCTTTTGGGCTCACTAATGCACCTGACGCATTTATGGACCTAGTGAATTGTGTGTTTAAACCATTCCTAGATTGTTTTGTCATTGTGTTTATTAATGATATCTTGATGAGTTCCAGAACTCCAAAAGAGCACTCCCCATATTTGAGGATGGTTTTGCAAACTTTGAGAAACCATCAATTATATGCTAAGTTTTTCAAATGTGAATCATAGTTGGACAATGTGGCTTTTTTAAGACATATTATTACAAAATATGGAACTATGCCCCAAAAAGGTGAAAGTTGTAACAAATTGGTTACGACCTAATATAGTCACCGAGGTTCGTAGCTTTTTTGTATTAGCAAGATACCACTGCCGCTTCTTCCATAACTTTTCAAGAATAGCAGCTCCTCTAACTCAGTTAACTTAAAAGAATGTCAAGTTTCAGTGGACTGAGCCATGTGAAGATAGTTTTCAGACACTTAAGTATTGCCTCACTTCAACTCTAGTGTTACCCTTACATTTAGGTATTGGTGGTTACATCGTTTACTGTGATACTTCGAGGATTGGTCTTAGTTGTGTATTAATGTAACATAGAATGGTAATTGCTTATGCCTCTGCTAATTGAAGAAACACGAGCAGAATAACCCCACCAATGATGTACAAATGGTAGTAGTAATATTTTCCTTGAAGATTTAGAGGCATTACTCGTATGTGAGATTTTTGAGATATACACAAACCATAAAAGTCCGAAGTATATCTTTGACCAGAAGGATTTGAACTTGAGGTAGAGAAGATGGATGAAATTTCTAAAGAATTATGACTGCACCATTTTTTACCACCCTGATGAAACAAATGTAATAGTTAATGCCTTGAGTAAGAAATCTTCTAGTAACTTAGCTCACACTGTGATGGAGAAGAGGCCTATCATTAAAGAGTTGCAGAAACTATTTGATGAATGGTTACAGTTAGAGGTGAGTAGTTTAGGAGGAAGCACACTTTTTTTATTTTTTACTTAAGCTAGACATATAAGGTTATAATATATCTAAAATTCAACTCAAAACATGCACTACCAAATTTATGGTGAATTTTCAAATTTAACTCTGCTACTCAATAAGTACCATTCTAGCAGATCTCATTTATATGACTATAACTCAAAATGTACACATCCAATTGTAAAATTGATTTATTAGTTTACACATAAATGAACACTTTTCATTTTTTACACTTTGTCTAATTCAGTCTCTAAGATACTCAAAATAATTAAACAATTTTAGACAACTTGCAGAAGTAGAAACCTGATTCAATTTTGATCAAGGTAAAATATCTCTTCATATGCATAAGAGTTTATAAAATTGAATTTTTAGGCATATAGATGAGTACAACTTTCATATTTTACACTTTTCTAAATTTCTTCTTTAAGGTGATGAAAATTAAGCTGTAAAATTCTGCTCATATAAAATCTCCAAAACCCCTTATAACAACCATATTCACTTCTTTTCCTTTCCAATTCAATGTCCAATAATCCAGAACATCCAATTATCAAACTCTTAGCATCCAATACTATAAACAAACTATATCAACAAAGATTAGAGCATTACCAGCCAAAAAATAATTACAAACAACTCAAATAGAATCGATTATCACATAAATCACGCTTAGGTTTTAAATGCGTCAGAACTTACAATCCATAATTTAGAACAACTAAATAAATGGAATAACTTCTTAAATACATAAGAACAGTTCAGTATAAGTCAACCAATAATAATATAGGCTAACTAGCCAACTTACAGTCTTAACCATGCATTCCCCTTTACAGAAGCAAAACATAATCTTAACTCGATCTTTAATAAAATATTATACAAATATCAATCATTAATTCTTAGAAAATTATAAAACTTATGATCCATACTTACTGTTATCTCTTAATTATACAACACATAAGTTCATCCAGCTATCATAACACAAAATTTATCAGTACAATCAATCATTGCGTTCTCATAATGCAATTTCATTAACTCTTAGAGATATCCTCAAAGCATGATACCATTCTATTATCAAAATACTATTCAGTAACTTATAAATTAACGCATCTATCTCATCCTAATACAGATCAAATACAATCATAATATATCTCTTTCATTATCATATAAATCAAAATCTATAATTAATAGATAAACAGTTCATCAGTCTAATACTTATTAAAAATATTTATGCATTTTTTAAGTCAACCATACATATACACATTCATCAATTCATTTAACTTCAATATCCATTAACTTTATCTGATTTACAATCCTCAACATATCTTTTCTCATACATTCAGTCTCACTGAAATCAATCACCAATAATAGAATCATAGATTATCTCTCTAATCATATATAGATCCTTTTCATACATAGTTAAATACTATGTCTTTTAAATATCATATATCTTCAATCATACACAATCTTATGTTGTAAACTTTTGTACTATCCTGTCATCATATAATCATATATATCAATAGCTCAAGAGCTTCAAATCAATCATTTACAATCTCTATAGAATCTCATACCATCAAATATATTATCAAATTTGTTACCATTATGAATCATCTCATAATTTCAATACTCATTTTTCAATCATTTCCAATATTATTTTTATACATATCACTGAATACTTATTCTAGAGTTATATCTGCCATGATTTCCCTAGATGTGTTGAAGTATCAAAATAGATACCAGAATCATATTCAACTGAGTAAATATTTTGCAGTGGTAGCATCCACCCTATCACATGTAGCTTTCCTACATGCAACAGAACAAAATTGACAACCCTATAATTAGAGCACTCATAACAATTATTATTATAAATCCATATCAAATAGTGATACATATGCATATTCAAATTGTCAACCATAGAGAACCATCAAAATCCATAAAATAAACAGTAAAATTATGTCACAGTCAAACATATATTTCACTTATTAGACTTGGATGTTATAGTTGGTCCTTAATTTTTATGAATTAGTGTTTATATTTTTTATTTTTCTTTGCCATTTTTATTTTGCTAAATTTTGTTTTTTTAAGGATACTATAAATTTAAAATTCTTTAATAAAGAATAAATATATTTGTATACATTACTTTTGCACAGTAATTTTGAATTTTTTTTTTTTACTTTTTGGTATTTTTATAAAAAAATTCATAAAAAAGGTAAATTAAAATTAAAATAATTAAAAATATATATATATTTTAATTTTTTTTTATATATACACACTACCCATTTAGTCATTTTACTAAAATTTAACGAAAAAATCAAAGAAAATTGATAGAATGATCAAGTTTATTAACTGTCAAAATATAAGGACTAACTGTGCTTTTTATTTTTAAATACTTTCATGCCTAAAGTACCCTCATATTCTCTCTCTTTTTTTATATATATTTTCTTTTTTCATTTATTAAAAATAAGATATTTGAAAATATATATGAATATTTTCTATATGAAATATTCATTATATATATTTTATTTTTGTATATTTTAATTTTAAAACTAAAATAATTAAAATTATTTTTCATTTAATTAAAATAATTATTTTTTATTTAATTATTTTTATTATTTAATTAAAAAATTATTTTTTGTATATTTAATTAAAATTAAAATAATTAAAAATATATGATTTTTTTCTCTTATTTTTTATATATATACAAGACTTTTTTTTTATAATTTTACTAAAATTTAAGAAAAAAATAAAGAAAATACATAAAATGATCAAATTTATTGACGAAATCAAAATATAATGATTAATTAACTATGCTAATTTATTTAAATACTTTCATTTTTAAAATACTTTTATCTTCTTTTATATATATATTTTCTTTTTTTTTTATTTAATTAAAATTAGAATATTTAAAAATATATATGAATATTTTTTATGAAATATTTATAAACAATTTTTTTATTTTTTATAATTTAATTTGAAATTGGAATAAATAAAATTATTTTTCTTAATTAAATTATTATTTTTTATTTAATTTATTTTTTGTGTATTTCGTTTAAAAATTATTTTTTAATTAAGTTAAATTTATTAAAAAAGAAAAGAAAATTTGCTATGCAGAATAAATATGGGAGTTATATTTAACTTATTTTGATTAAATTTCCATTTCAGAAACAGTATCTCACGAAGGGTCTGATTTGAATTTGAGACAAGTCACGGAGATGAAAGAGAAATTAGACTACCTTTCCATAGTATAGACCTTCTGCGGTGGAAAGGAGGGACATTCATGAAATCAGTTGTTGAAAAAAGTTTCCTCAATTATTATTATTATTATTTTTTTAAATGAGTAGTTTAAGAGAAGAAAACGGAACCTGAAATTTGATTTCCGCTTAAACTGGAAAATAATATATAAACACAACTTTCCTATCTCAATATATAATCATTAAATAAATTATATTGTTAATTATATATTAAGGTAAATAAAAATTATTAAATTATAAGTAAGAGAAATTAAAAAATAATATGGCTAAAAGGCCATTTCTTTTTTTTTTTTCTTTTAAATTAGAAATTATGTCGAGCATCGTGTTTTACAAAATTTAAATTCGATCAATTTAAAAATAAAATTATCCATCTCACTTCAAAACAGGATGAATCGGGATACTAAATTTTTTTTTTTCAAATATTCATATAATATAATTTATATTTCATATAAAAAATAATTATTAATTAAAATATATAAATAAAATATTAAAAAATAAAAATATTTATAATTGAATTGGATTTAAAATGGGTATTACAATTACCCATTTTAATATTGAATAAAGACATGAAGTCCAAAAAGATTAATGTTCAATAAAGAAAAAGATTTAAGTATTTTTTTTTTTTTTTTGGACAAAATCTCAGATTCAATTATTTGAAATAGTGTAGAAGTGAGTATGTATTTTTTATAAGTTAGACACTTTTTATTTTAACGAATCTGCATTCAGGGGTGGTGCCAGCCTATATAATTTGGAAGTGCTAATTTTAATTTTTTTTCATAGTAATTGTAGTTTTTCTATCAAAATAAAAATCAATAATTTTTATATTAAAAAATAAATAATTCATTTTAATTAACATTACCTTTTCATTTTAATTATATATATATACAAACAAGCAAGTTAACCAAAAAAAATCTAAAAGGTAAAACTGATAATAAACATAATGTACTTAATTTCAAAATAAAATTATTGAACTTAAATATGTACAAGTTTTCAAAGATAACTAAGAAAGCAGCAAGTATTCCAGATCGGCACAAGAAGATAGCTAAAGCACAGAAGTCAGCTCAACATTATGGTTGAAACAGATCATACAAGTGCTACCTTAAGTTAACTTATTTATGTTAGAGAAGTTAGTTAGAAAAACTAATTCTGTTTAGTTAGCTTTAACAAGTTGTTAGCTTAGCTTCATTTCATCCATTGTATATAAACAGATGTAAGGTACTGATCAATTAATGAAGAAATCATTTTTCTCAATTTCATTTTTAGTTGATAACACAAGTGAAATTACTCAATTTTGATTTTATTGAATTAAAGTTACTATTGCCAATAATGAGGAAGAAAAAGTAAAAGTAGACCTAATAACAGAAGTTGACATCAATTTTTTGGACCGTGAGTAGTAAATTGCCTAATAATTTTTTTTTAACATTTAATGTTTGTACCATAATTTTGAGATCTAACATGATATTAAACCAATAAAAATAAAGGGTTAGAAAGAAAAAAATTCAATAAAAATAAAAATAAAAAGTTAAAAAGTTAAAAATTCAATCAGAATAAAATTAATTAAATTAAAATTAAATTAAAAATAATTAAATTAATATTATATAATATAAAAAACATAAAATTTATTATGTAATTTAATATTTATTATTTATATACTTAAAATAAATATAATAATATATAATTAAAATTAAATAATAAAGTAATTACATAACTATATAATTAAATATTTATTATCTACAATAAAATTTTCATTAATAAATAACTAAATTATTTTTGATAAATAAGTCTAATTTAATTAATTCAATTTAATTAAATAAAAATATTTTGATTTAATTAATTTAGTCAATTTTGAATTTTGAATTAAATTTAATTAGAAATATATTTCTATGAGTATTATAATAAATATTACATTTCTTTTAGCATCAATATATATATATAATGAATAATTAAATAAATAAATATTAAATTAAATACATTAAAAAGTAAAAAAAAAATAAACACATATATTAAATTAAATAAATCAATTCCAACGAGGCATTAATTTTATTCATATATACTAATTATTGTGTATATGAGCCGAAATTTGATGCAACAAAAGCCAAGTAGCCCAAAATTGGAAGACCAACTCATTTTTAATTGTATGAATTAAAATATCACTCTAATATTTGCTGTCTAGTCTCTACACATGTGAACTCTCTAAATCATGGCCCATATATCTTTTATCCTTTTAGACGTAACAAGAATCACCAAGAGCCAATAAATAGAGTTTTTTAAATAAAAATATCTTCGTCATTGTCTTTAACCTCACTTCCTTTCTCTCTTTCACTCGCATAGTTAAGCAACATTAAAAAATCTTGGTTTGTACTACTGTTAGGTCCGTTGGGAGCCGGCGGAAAATGGTCTTATAATTTTTTTTTTTTTTTTTTAAATATTTAATATATGTGTTATTGCTGGGTTGAGGTGGCCATGGTCTTTTGGGGTCGAGGGTTTGTATATTTTTATACAGTAGTACCTCATGTATTTTATTTTTTTATTTAAAAATTTTTATAAAATTTTTAAAAAATTATATTTTGATAGTATTTGATATAATGAATTTATTGATATATTTTTTATATTAAACAAAAATCATTTGGATAGGAAAAAATGTATTAGAAATGTGTTAAATATAAACCGTTAAATATAATACATAAAATTTTTAATACATTTTTTTTCTATCCAAATGATTTTTGTTTAGCATAAAAAAATATATCAATAAATTTATTAAATAAAAAACTATCAAAATATAATTTTTTAAAAATTTTATAAAAATTTTTAAATAAAAAAAATGAGATATATGAGAGATTACTGTATAAAAATAAATAGCTGCCCCTCAACCCAGTCTTTTGAGCCCTGCAGTAACTCTGTCCCTATCTGCTTCATTTAATTAGTATTTATAATAATTGTTATTTGTATTAATAGTTGATTACTGCTAATGTTAAGTATGATTATTATTAATTGTTGTTATTAATATATTTAATGATAATATTTATTTTTTGATTTAAATGTTACTTTTAATAAAATAATTAAATATTTTTATTTAAATAAATATGAATTATTTAAAAAAATTTAAATTTAAATTTTTATAAATAGTTATTGTTTAATTATTTAATAATTATATAAAAATTAACAATTATTATTAAAAAAATATATATAATTATGTAACTGTCAATAATAAAAAATCTATCAATTATATTAAAAAAAATTATTAAAAACCTACTTAATTGATAATATTATAATTGTTTTGGTACATTTGGGTTTTATATTACTTTTTTTATGAATAGGATTCAAGAAAAAATTAGCATTAAAATAATAAAAATTATATATATATATATATATATAGCATTTCTTCTATTAATATTTTCTCTAATAGTTAATAACTACAAAAAGGAATTTTTCTAAAATTTGTCAATTATGGAGTGATAAAATTATTAATTGTATAATGTGAATCGAGTTGGTTTCTCAAGAACTTATTATTTAATAGAATTATTAATTTATTAAATATTAAATATATGAGGGTTGATTGTATTTGATTTAATTTTGTGAGTTAAGTTTTAGTGGATTCTCTCTCTCTCTCTCTCTCTCTCTAAGGCTCTTTTGTTTTGCAGAAAATAACTCTCTTTAAAAAATATTTTAAATTTATTTTTGTCCGGCTACATTTTAGAAGTTTTAATATAATTAGACGTCGTACAAACTTTGTATTATCTACGTGTCAGGTAAAAAAAAATGATATATGGCAAAAATTTTGCTAAAAATTTAAGAGAACAGAATTATATATATTATTTTTACGTTAATAAAATCCAAATGAATGATACCAAAAAGTTATTTATATTTAATATAAAAATAATTTATTTTAATAGATAAATTAAATAAAATTATTTTATATAATAAAAAAATAAAATATGCATGAATTAACATCCAATTTCTTTAAAATGTTTATAGTTGTATTAAAAGATAATTATTATGAAATTTTTATATTTTGTTATATTATATTTAAAAGTATTTGTATTTTTTAAATTATATTAAAAAAAATTATTTTTATTTCATAAAAATTTAAATTTTTTTTATTAAAAATTTATTAAATCAATATAAAAAATATATAATACTCCTAATTTTAATTTTAATTTTAATTATCATTCAAATATCATCATTATCGATCAATTTAAAATTTTCATTTTCACTGCAATTTTTAGAGTTCATTTCACTCATGATACTCCAAATTATAACTCGCGCACATTATTATCCTTAAACTTTAAAACGTAATACAAAAATCTTTAGACTTTTAGCCGCGTTTCACTGGCAGTCTTTATCCGCCTCAAACTTAAGTTATTTTTATTTTTACCCCCAAAGTCCTACTTTTCTTTTAAAGAAATCCAAAAATCCTCTCTTTTAAGCTCTGATACCATTTAGGTGAGTCTGCCCTCCCTCTAATTGTTCTGTTCAAAGGCGAAATTATAGAGAGCTACTCCTAAAAATCTTTTAAAGGATTTTTTCTTTTATTTCTGATTTCTTTCAGCTTTTTATATTCGTTGTGATAACGAGAGCTAGCAACAAGTCCTAAAGGGCCTTTGTTCTCAAGGAAAAATTCCTCAAATTTACTCTGTCTAAGAGTTAACTCTTCTAAATTTTTGAACAATTTATTTATAGAATTATTTAGATAGTTCAAACGATCTATAATAGAATTTAACAAACCTATTACTAGATTCTTGCCTACACCATGATTTAGGTGATGACAATCAAGATAAGAGCAATCTGAAGGATTACTGGTCATCCAATAAACGTACAAAATAACCAAGCCTTTCTAAATAATGGAAATTATTAAATTCAAGTTCTTGGTCTAAAAAATTTTTAAGTTCAAAATCTTTCTTATTAGGTTTTTCAAATCTTTCAATCCTTTTTATAACAACAGGTAATTCTATTGTTCTTTGTTCATATAATGTAAAGATAGGATCCTACAGTCTAAGACCGACACTCAACTCTTCCCTCCTAACTTGAGTTAAAACTAGTCATCTAAGCCAATTATTATTAGCAGATCGGGTGGAAGACATAAACGTTTAATTATAAAATTAAAACATTTATAACATACATACCTTTGTAGACTGGGTCCACTAAGCTTTCCGCAACAGCTTTAGCTTTTCCTTCCAAACTCGGCACCAGCAATATCTCCAGAGAGATATGGAGGATATGACTTACTGCCCTTTCTTGGTTAGGTTTTACTGCAACACTCCTGGATATCAGCCCGTTTTGAAGGATGCAAGGTATATAGAAGCAAAATAATCACACAGATAAAGATTGTTCTTTTAGAGAAACTCTATATTTTATTTCACTTCCCTTCTTCAATAAGCCGAAGAGGT
>CANXYC010578882.1:0-14342 GCA_948193065.1 Aleurites moluccanus | reverse complement strand
TGAATTGTGCATTGGAGGTTGACTTGGAGTTTGATATTGACATTAGAAGTGTTTTGTGATGTTTTTCTATTTGGGGTATGTTGATATTACAGGGGAGACTCTGTCTGATTTTCTGTAAACTCAAAGTGTTGTTAAAAATATATATATATATATATATGTCCTAATAAAATGATTATGTGAAATTAAAGCATGCAACTTGGGTTCTTCGTGGTACTGGTTATATGATTTATTCCCGTGCCCTAAGACTGTCATAGCCCTATAGTGTGGGTTGTGACAAAATTGGTATCAGAGCTTAGGTTTGAAAATTTTGCCATGCTTATATGAATATGATGTGTTTATATGAACAGTGATATGAATGTGATTGCCTGCTACATTGTTGCTTGTTTTGTGTATATCATGGAGTATAGGAAGTAGTGCATCGTCAAATTAAGTGTTTCCTCATTGTTTGAAATTCTGCATATCCTTGTATTGATAAATCTCATCTATGTTGTGCAGATGTCAGATAGTGAGAGAGGAGGTATACATCCTCGTCTAGGTGACGTCCAGCGTCCTGATGGGGAGGAGTCTGAGGTCAGTTCTAGAGCCTCGGTTCAGGGCAGAGGAGCAGATTCTGAGCCGCCTAGGTCCCGTAGAAAGACGAATAGTAGAGGAGGGGATGATGCCTAGTGGAGGCGAGAGATTAAAGACCTTAGATAAGAGATGCATAGGAGGAATCAGGAGTTAGCAGACATGTTACAGGCTCATTTAGTAGGGCAGGCAGCAGCAGCAGTGCAGCCACCACCACCTTTGTTTCCTATCCCTTCTATAGCACAGCCTGTTGTCCCTCCAGTAGTAGTACCTCCCGTAGCAGTGCCACTAGCACCAGCAGTTAGAGAGAGGGTTGGGGGTAGGCGGTTGATTCCAGAGGGCGGTGTTTCATTATTTGAGTTCAGAAAGTTGCAACTGCCCTCATATCATGGTGAATATGGTAAGGATTCTTTGGATTTCATTGAGATAGTTGACCGGACAGTCAGGGGTCTACCGTGTTCTGACGCCAGATTGATTGAGCTAGTGGGGTCATTATTGCAGAGGGATGCCTCTACTTGGTTTGACGAGAGGATAGACGGGAACATCAGGGGTGATAACCCCTCTGGTAGAAACTCATCAAGCAACTTCTGTAGGTTTATGGTAGCATGCGTGTGCTAGAGTATGCCCGCGAGTTCCAGAGATTGAGAAGATATGGTAGGTTTATAGCACCTACAGAGGAACATTTGATTTGAAGGTTCTAGAATGGGTTGCAGTCAGCTATTTGTAATAATTTGCTAACCACATAGTTTACCTCACTGGGGACTATCATTGACACAACGATGCAAATGGAAATAAATTCTAAAAAGGAAAGATTTGGGAGAGATCAGAGGAGATTCCAGGGGGATTCGTCTAGATCCGGGCAGAGACCTTTCAGGCTGGATCTTTTAGACCTACCCAGTCACAGTCGACGTCTGTTCAGAGGGGTCACGGGAGGGGTGTATCCAAAGGAGGTGGCGTCAGGCCATCAGTATCAGTAGCCTCCCGAGCAGTTAGTAGATCAGTGCAGCAACTATCAGAGTTGCCCCAGTGCAGTTTTTGTGGGAAGAGGCACACAGGAGAGTGCCGGTTGTGGATAAGAGCCTGTATGAGATGTGGAGAGCGTGGACATTTTTATAGGGATTGTCCTATGTTTGGGACTACTTAGACCGTTGGTTCTACAGGGTCACAGCCCAGTGTACATTTGAGTCGGGGCGGAGGTAATGCAGGTAGAGGTAGGCCCGCAGGGCGGTCATACTCAGTTGTTCCACCACCTCCAGGCTAAGGACAGGGCATAGTTTTTACAGTGACTCCGCAACATATTCAGAGCTCTCATGATACGGTAGTAGGTAAGCTTTTTGTTTGTGGTAATGATTCATATGTATTATTTGATTCGGGTGTTACCCATTCTTTAGTGTCCCCTGTGTTTGCTGTGAGATTGGGTAAATAGAGAAAACCCTTGCAGGTACCTTTAGAGGTAGTCACTCCCTTAGGTAGGAGTGTTGATGTTGATTATGGGTTTGAGAGGTGTGATGTGATTGTTAAGGGGAGAGTTTTACCTACAGATTTGGTTGAGCTGTCTATACTTGAGTTTGATGTGATTCTAGGCATGGACTGGTTGACTACTCATCGGGCTATGATAGATTGCTTTGCAAAGCGGATTGAGTTCAGACCAGATGGGGATGATGGGTTTTCTTATCAAGGTGAGACAGACTTGACTAGATTAGGGCTAGACGGCTTCTTCGGAAGGGTTGTATTGGCTATTTGGCCAGTGTGACAGATACCCGGCAGTCAGTTCCTGAGATTGATCAGAATCCTGTGGTTAGTGAGTTTTCAGATTTTTTTCCTGAGGATCTACCAGGGTTGCCACCAGTGCTAGTGATAGAGGTTGGGATTGATGTCTATCTGGGTACAAATCTGATTTCTATCCCATCTTATAGGATGGCACCAACAGAGTTGAGGGACGTGAAGATGCAGTTGCAGGAATTGTTAGATAAGGGGTTCATCAGGCCGAGTAATTCTCCATGGGGAGCACCGATATTATTTGTAAAGAAGAAGGATGGGTCACTCCGTATGTGTATAGACTATCGGCAATTGAATAAAGTGACAGTGAAGAATAAATATCCCTTGCCTATAGTGGATGATTTGTTCGATCAGTTGCAGGGTGCTTCTTACTTTTCAAAGATTGATCTTTGATCAGGTTACCATCAGTTGAGGATTAAGGAGAATGATATACCGAAGACTGCATTCAGGACTAGGTATGGCCATTATGAGTTCTTGGTACTGCCTTTCGAGTTGACCAATGCACCAGCAAAATTTATGGATCTGATGAATAGGATTTTCAAACCCTATTTAGATCAATTTGTGATAGTGTTCATTGATGATATTTTGATATATTCGAAGAGTAAAGAAGAGCATGAGGAGCATTTAAGGATGGTGCTACAGATTTTGAGACAGCATCAGTTGTATGGGAAATTATCGAAGTGTGAGTTCTGGTTAGAGGAAGTATGCTTCTTAGGGCATATAGTGAGCAGGGATGGTATTAGAGTTGATCCACAGAAGGTTGAGGTAGTTTTGAGTTGGCCTCGTCCTACCAGTGTAACAGAGATCCAGAGTTTTCTGGGATTAGCAAGATATTACAGGAGATTTATACAGAATTTCTCCAGGATAGCAACTCCTCTGACTATATTGACTAGGAAGCAGGAGAAATTCATATGGACAAATAGTTGTGAGCAGAGCTTCAAGACTTTGAAGACATGTCTTACTACAACACCAGTTCTAGCATTGCCATCTGAGACGGGTAGATTCTCCATATATTGTGATGCTTCCAGAGTTGGGTTGGGTTGTGTTCTTATACAGGATGGCAGGGTAATCGCTTATGATTCGAGACAGTTGAAAAAGCATGAGGAAAATTATCCTACACATGACTTAGAGATGGCAGCAGTGGTCTTTGCACTGAAGATTTAGAGACACTATCTGTATGGGGAGAAATGTGAGATCTACACTGACCACAAGAGTCTTCAGTATATATTGCAGCAAAGAGATTTGAATCTTCGACAGCGAAGATGGGTTGAGTTACTGAAGGACTATGACTGTCAGATTTTGTTCCACCCGGGTAAAGCAAATGTGGTTACAGACGCTCTGAGTCGTAAGTCGATGGGGAGTTTGTCGTACATGACTGTATCTAGGAAACCCTTGATTCGAGAGTTCCATAAGTTGTTAGATTCGGGGCTACAGTTACAGTTGGGGGATAAGGTTTTGATTACTTAGTTTACAGTTCGGCCAACCTTAGTAGAGGAGATAAAAGCTGCTCAGTTGAGAGATCCACACTTGCAAAGGATAGTAGAGCAGGTGAGATCGGGGAAAGTATCTGAGTTCACGATTATAGATGGGGTTTTATGGTGTGGTAACGGGTTATATGTACCAGATGCGGATGAATTGAGATCGAGGATTTTATCTGAGGCCTATTATTCAAGGCCTAGCATCCATCTCGGGACTACCAAAATGTATCATGGTATCAAAGAGTTTTATTGGTGGTGTTAGCCCTCTTGGGCTTGATGTTAATTTTAATGATAACAAAACAATATAAATGTGTTATTTGAGCTAACATTTTGTTTGAGTTAGTTAAGGCATGAGAAATCATGAGCATTGCTCAACTATAGGTTAATACATACAAAAGGACTTGAATGACATTCAAAGAGAAGTCATTGAGTGCACATGCTTAAGGGGAGCATACTTGGAGAGGTGCAAGAAGAAAATTATAAGTTGCTGAATTTCGGTGTGTTGCGGGCGCAACACAAGGAAGTCGCGAGTGCGACGGTAGGAACAAGTTTTGTCACAGGTGCGATAAAGTCAGTCACAACCTTGAAAAGCTTCTGGTCGCAGGCGCGACACATTCCAGTCGCGGGCTCGAAATTAATTCAAAAATTCTAAAATCATCCAGTAGCTTCCAAGTGAACAGTCTCTCTCCAGTAGCGGGCGCGACACAAAGCAGTCGCGGGTGCGACTAGGTGAAGCCGCGAGAGTGACAGCTTCAGTAGCGGGTGCTACTCGGTAAAATTCAAATTTATTCTTCTTCGAGCCAAAAAGGAGAGAAGCTAGTC
Organism: Aleurites moluccanus; assembly: GCA_948193065.1. Taxonomy (NCBI): domain Eukaryota; kingdom Viridiplantae; phylum Streptophyta; class Magnoliopsida; order Malpighiales; family Euphorbiaceae; genus Aleurites; species Aleurites moluccanus. Next base: position 9,696 of record CANXYC010578882.1, on the reverse strand, counting down.
GCGGGCGCGACGCATAAAGTCGCAGGCGCGACTCGAGAAATTCAAAGGCACGAACCGGAAAACTGACAGATTTGTTCATAGTCTGGAGTGATGTCAAATTCTGTACAAATTGGGAGAAGATATTAGGACAAGCCATATATGGATGGAAAGATATGGATGTGTAATTTTAGGAACAAAAATCAGATTGAGCATTGGACATTCGAAAATGAAGATATGAATTTTTGAAGGAATTATGCTCAAGCTGCCAGACTAGGACAGAGTAGATGGGATAACTTGAAAATATTTCTGGGAATTATAGAAGAAGAATTTGAGCATGAAATTTGAATCTCTATATGTCTAGTTTCATATGGAAAAAGAATCAAGTGATTATGAGTTCTATAGAAGGAGATATTGAGGAATTAGTGAAGCATGCTTAAACTATCTTATAAATTGAAGAAATAAAATGTATGACTTTTTAGAATATTAAGATAGATTATTTTGGAGTTGAGTTAATGTACAAAGTTGTAGTAGACATCTCAAAGTTTCCATTTCAAAAAACAATGCATGATTTGGACTTGTATAACTCAAGTTATGATAAAATTAAGTTGCTACTCTAGCAGGACAAAAGGTTGCGGGGGCGACTCAAAAAAATTGCGGGCGCGACCGTCGCGATTTTGACTGCAAAACTAGGCATTGGAAATGGTTCTAACAGCTATATTTTGGATCCTAACGGTCATATTTGATCCAAGACTATAAATACAAGATAGTATGAAGCTTAAACAGGTTGGAGAACTTGAGATTAACAAGAGATTAAGTATTTGAGAGATTAAATCAAATTAATTCTTGTATTTACTTGAAATGTGCTAAAATTGTTTAAGCACCTTTAGTTGTATTATTCTTTGAGTGTTGGGAAAATTTTTGTAAGGGATTTTTCTTTTTCTACTCTTTTGTATTTCTCTTGGGTTTGAGTGTAAGCCAAATAGGAAAACACTTGTAAAGGCTTTAGTGTGAGCCTTGAAAACACTTGTAAGGTTTGAGTGTTAGCCAAAACACTTGGGTTTGATCTTGCACCCGTAAAGGGATCGGTTAAGGGAACTCTCAAGTGTGATCTTGAGGAGTGGATATAGGCAAGGTTGCCGAACCACTATAAATTCTTGTGTTCTTTCTATTCCCTTTATTTCCTTCAATTAAATTTTTAATTTATTGTAAATTCCGCAAACAACCAACCCCCCTCCCCCACTCCTCTTGGTTTCCAAAAGGACTAACAAGTTCCATGTAACCTTTTTCTTTCTTTGGAGTCAATTGATTTTCTTCATACCCTAAATACAATTCCCAACAAATTAACAATAAAAAAAATTAGAAACCAAAATCCAAAAAAATTCTTCCAAAATTGTTTGTGATCTCTATTTAAAGTCATTATTAATGGTCAATTATTTAAATTTGGAAAGCAACCAAACCTCATTTTTTTTTCTTTAAACAACCAGTGCTCCACTATCGTTTTCCTTTCTCTTCAAATTTTCATTTCCCCCAATAAATCAAATTTCGAGTTATTCTAAATATTTTGAAAATCATGTATTTTAAAAATAATGTCCATTCTCACTCTACCCTCATACATTAACTAACATTTTCTCTGCCAAAATCTATCAACCAACAACCTTTTCCATTGGAATACTTTGGTGTAGACATTTTGAACTCATTCACCATACTTCCATTGCAAAAAGCATCACCTCATTCAAAAAAAAGAAAAAAGAAAAAGAAAAAGGAGAATCAACTCTTACCAATTTATTCTTTTGTTCTCATTAAAATAAAATAAAACAGATGCATTTTTAATTCATGAATTATTTTTAATATTTTGATTGTTTGTTACAAGATACTGCTGATAAATATACCAAAATTGAAAACCATTAGCTTGAATGCATGTTACCTTCAATATACCCCTGCAAACCAATTATCTATTGGACCCTTAACACCTGAATCATCTTAAAAAAATATCCCATTTCTTTTCATTCAAAAGGTGACTCTCACTTCCATCCTATATTCATATTCACTAGCCCAACCACGTCTATAATAAAATCCCTAAACATTAACCCCATAGTCATCTCAAACCATATATTCCTCCCATATTTTATTAACATTCCTATATTTGTGAATTATAATTAATTGATTTTGCTTCAAATAGAGATTCTTGCCCACATTAATAGAGTTCGAGGGAAGTTTGGGGCTAGAAGTTCAAAGTGGAATCACATTTTATATGGAGATTTATAAAGTTGTAGATTCTTTCAACGAAAAAAAAAAGAGATAGAAAATGCAAAAAAAAAGAAAGAAAAAGTGTTAAAAAAAATCTAAAAAAGGAGTATTCATGATTTTATCTCCATTCCATTTGTGAATATTGAGTCTCCATTGGCATTTAAAATTGCAAAGAAATTCCCTTTAGGTTTAGAAATGAAAATTTTCTCTATGGTACATTGAAATAGTTCTGGGTATGAGAAATTTCATAAAAAATTCTTTCAAGTTTAGAAAGGAAAAACCCTATTTTTGCAAAATGATAATACTTCTTGGGGCATGCAAATATTAGAGAATAATATAATGAAAATATTTGAAAATTTTGCTTCAAAACTCAAAATTGAAGCAAAATTGGAAGAAAGTTCGAGATGAATTTTTGATATAGGAAATTATTTCTTTAATATCAATAACAGGCATAATCAATTAATTATACTTCACAAAATAACTTCCAAGACCATTCCTCACTTCATTCAAATTAACCCCATCAACACCCAACACATGATACATAAGTCATTTATAGCTTCAACTCCATATCATCACCAGAAATCAAGTGGTATTCATACCATAATTAGCTTAAATCTACCCCAATTGGCCTAGTTCACACTATTAACCGCTTTTCAACCTTTCTAACACATCTCCTTCTACCTTAACATTCTTTTAGAATAAACCTGAACCAATAAGATTCAATCCCATTATAACCTTTTTAGCACGATTTATACAATAATCAACATGTTAGAATGTCCAAAGATTAAAAATGTCATTTGTATTCAAAAAAAAAAAAGAAAAAAGAAAAAAGAAAAAAGAAAAGAAAAAGCAAAAGAAAAAGAAAAAGACAGAGATAGAGAAAAAAAAGAAAAAGAAAAATTAGAGCGTTCATTTTCCAATTTGAGTGAAATAAACTCCTTTTATTTTTATATTTTATCTTTTATTGCTTGCCATATCCATTAAAATTTTGTCTAGTCCATTTGGCCAAATTTTTTTCATTAACCTCATATTTACCTTTTAATCTATCCATCACCCATACCATCCGAAATTGAATTCATATTTTTCAAAATCCCAAATGTCCATATTATTATGTATAAATCAACCCTAAAAGCCTAACACTACCCTTTTCTCATTCCCAAAACACATATCATCCATAAAAATGGTCATTAACTTTGAAGTGCATGGTGTTCAAATATTTAGATAACTCGAACCATCCCTTCAAAAAAAAAAAGATCAAATTATAAATTCCCCATAATTTTTATATTTTGAGCATAGACTATCATTGTTTTCCAATTATTAAAATTACTCATTTTTATTTTCAAAATTGCAATTATTTACTATTAAAATGACTTTAAATTTGAAATCATTTTTATTTTTGGTATGATTGATACACCTCTATCGATTCCACTTCAAAATTTCATGCCTTGATCTAATAATTCCTATTATTCAAATATTATTCTTCTACTTTACCATATCGTAGTGATTCCAAGTTTTGAAAAAAGTTACATGGAATTATATATGAGTCTTTTGCTTCAAAAAATCAAACACAAAAGAGAAAGATAAAAAATAAATAAATAAAAAAGAACAAAAAATGAGATTTTGGATGAATTGAAATCAGTTTTGTATACTCATTTTCATTTTACTTTCATTTTCAGCATTCATAATCCCAAACACTTTTCTTTAAGAGTTATTCTTATCCGAACAACACCAAATTTCATTCTTTTCAAGGGCAAATGGCAAAACAATAAGAATAATGTTGCGATCAATAAGTTTTCAGAAAAAATTTTAAAAATAAATATATATATATATTTCATTGCATTCATTGTACCATAAAAATCATCATTCAAGTTAATCATTTAAATTAGGGTCATCAATTTAAACTATTCATTTTTCTAAATTCATTTAGATTCATTTCATTTCATTTACTCTTCATAATATAGTATGCATTTCTTTTATTATATTACTTTCATTTATTTATCCTTATGACAATCAATTTATTCATTGTTTTTCATAATTTAGTTTTTGAGTTACTTATTTTATGGCTTCAAAAAAAAGAGAAAAAGAAAAAGAAAAGAAAAGAATGTATATAAAAAGGAGTGAAAAAATAGAAACAACGAGGAATAGAGAAATAAAAAAAGAAAAAGAGAAAATTCAAAAAAATTAATTGTATACTTGGAGCAAAGTGCATTTGATCCATCATGATTATCCTTACAAAAGTAGCCTTGACTATGATCCAGCTCTTTCTTTATTTATTTTATATATTAAGTTCCATACTTCGCTCAAATATAGAAAATTCCTAAAGAGGGGCAGGACAAGCTGATATCATGGTTCATATATCAATAGGTTGTAAGATTCACTTGAACTACTTTCATTCCATTTAATTTTTGTTATTCAGATTTCTGTTATTTTAAATTTATCTAAATTAATGTGGTTTAAATTTTTATCATGCATTGAATTATTGAGATTCATACATTTTAATTTTCTATTATGTATTGAATGATTAATATTCATATATTTTAATTTCCTATCATGCATTGAATAATTAAGATTCATGCATTTTCTATTATGCATTGAATAATTAAGATTCATGCATCATGTATTGAAAAATTAAGATTCATGCATTTTCTATTATGTATTGAATAATTAAGATTCATACATCATGCATTGAATAATTAAGATTCATGCATTTTCTATCATGCATTGAATAATTAAGATTCATGCATTTTCTATTATGCATTGAATATTAAGATTCATGCATCATGCATTGAATAGTTAAGATTCATTCATTTTTTATTATGTATTGAATAATTAAAATTCATACATCATGCATTGAATAATTAAGGTTCATGCATTTTTTATCATGCATTAAATAATTAAGATTTATGCATCATGCATTGAATGATTAAAATTCATATATTTTAATTTCCTATCATGCATTGAATAATTAAGATTCATGCATTTTCTATTATGCATTGAATAATTAAGATTCATGCATCATGCATTGAATGATTAAGATTCATGCATTTTCTGTTATGTATTGAATAATTAAGATTCATGCATTTTCTATTATGCATTGAATAATTAAGATTCATGCATCATGCATTGAAAAATTAAGATTCATGCATTTTCTATTATGTATTGAATAATTAAGATTCATACATCATGTATTGAATAATTAAGATTCATATATCATGCATTGAATAATTAAGATTCATGCATTTTCTATTATGCATTGAAAATTAAGATTCATGCATCATGCATTGAATAATTAAGATTCATTCATTTTTTGTTATGTATTGAATAATTAAAATTCATACATCATGCATTGAATAATTAAGGTTCATGCATTTTTTATCATGCATTGAATAATTAAGATTCGTGCATCATGCATTGAATGATTAAGATTCATGCATTTTCTGTTATGTATTGAATAATTAAGATTCAAGCATTTTCTATCATGCATTGAATAATTAAAATTCATGCATTTTCTATCATGCATTGAATGAATAAGATTCATGCATTTTCTGTTATGTATTGAATAATTAAAATTCATATATCATGCATTGAATAATTAAGATTAATGCATTTTCTATCATGCATTGAATGATTAAGATTCATGCATTTTCTGTTATGTATTGAATAATTAAGGTTCATGCATTTTCTATCATGTATTGAATGATTAAGATTCATGCATTTTAATTTTCTATCATGCATTGAATGCTTAAGATTCATGTATTTTAATTTTCTGTCATGCATTGAATAATTAAGATTCATGCATTTTCTGCTATGCATTGAATAATTAAGATTCATGCATTTTAATTTTCTATTATGCATTGAATAATTAAGTTTCATGCATTTTCTGCTATGTATTAAATAATTAAGATTCATGCATTTTAATTTTCTATTATGCATTGAATAATTAAGATTCATACATTTTAATTTTCTCCCATTTAAATTTTTGTTATACATTGAATGATTAAAATTCATACATTTTAATTTCCTGTCATTTAAATATTTGTTATGCACTGAATGATTAAGATTTATGCATTTTAATTCTCTATTATTTAAATTCATGTCATGCATGCAATTTTTTTTTTTAAATTTCCTGTCATGCACTGAATAATTAAAATTTATGCATTTTAATTTTCTTTTATTTAAATTTTTGTTATGTACTGAATGATTAAAATTCATGCATTTTAATTCCCTGTCATTTAAATTCATGTCATGCACTTAATGATTCAAATTCATGCATATTTTAATTTCCTGCTATTGAAATTTTTGTCATGCATTAAATGATTAAAATTAATATATTTTAATTTCCTGGCATTTAAATCTCTATCATGCATTAAATGATTAAGATTGATACATTTTAAATTTCCTCCTATTTAAATTTTTGTCATGTATTAAATGATTAATGTTCATGCAATTTAATTTCCAGCAATATAATTTTCAAGCTATGCCTGATTTATTTTCATGTCATACCTGATTTTATTTTCATGATTTATTTATTTTTTTATGATATGTTTGATTTAATTCTTCTGCCATTTTGAAAATTTTAAAAAAATATAATATAAAATCAAAAAACTAAAAAAATAATTTTCTGCCGTTCAATATTTTTCATGTTATCTAAGGTTAAATATGAGCCTTATTTTAGTATTTCTGGCTAAAATATTTATTTCTTATCTTTACTCATTTTCCATTTCATTTTAAAACGAAAAATTAGTAAGGAATGGCAACTGTAGACACTATATTTTGTCCAATATTTTTTTTAAAAATATATTTCTTTTAAAAATATAGGATTTTAGTGTTTTTATCAGTTTGATTAAAATATTATTAATAATTAAAATTTAAAAAGAAATAAGAATTGTATAATTTAAAAAATCTATATTTTGACAAAATAAAAAAAAATAAAATTGAATTTAAGTTTTTTTTTGCATTTAATTATTATTTTATTTTAATTTTAATTAATTTTATTTCATTAATTAGATTAAGGTGTGATTTGTGGGCCCAAACATAGAAAATTCAAAAATTTTTTAGCCAAACCAATATCCAAAATCATACCCAAACCCAAATTTCAGGCCATAGGTTAGAATACTCTAGAAGTAAAAGAGGGGTATTTTAGTCTTTTTATTGTTTTTACCCTAGTTGAGCCCTTCATTGCAAAAAAAGGAGAGAGCAGCCATCATCTAAAAAAAGAAGAAAAAAAAAAACGTGAAAGGAAAATCAAAAAGGAAAAAAACAAAAAAAGGATGAGAGCAAATTAAAAGGTAAAAAAAGTGAAAATAGTGAGGTATGAGAGACCAAAAAAGGAATTTTCCTCGGGAAAAATAAAGTCTTCAAGAAAAAAAAAGAGTAAAAAACTCTCTTTTCTTTTGGCAGTGGTCATTCTCCATCTTTGATTTTATTTTTCATCAACCATTTTCTCTCTAGAATCTGGCTCTTTACTTGTAAAATCGGACATCTCCAATTTTGAGGTATTTATTTCGCTATTTCAAGTCCGATTTTCGTTTAGTTTTGACTGTTTGAGCTTGATTCCGATTGGATTTGAGTTGTTTATCTTGGTTTTCTGGGAATGGGATACTGGGTTTGGTGATTTTCGGTGATACAACTCCTATTGCGGAGCCCCTTTATTGGTTTGTTATCGGTTCTCGTCCTTTTGTTTCTCGTGTGATTTCGTTGGATCATTTTTCTTGGTGGCTTATGCGTTGATTCTGGTCTGGTCATAAACACCCACTGAGCTTGTTGGTAGTTTTCTACTCCTTTAACCATATAATGATTTTAATTATTTTTTGATATGAATGAATATGTTCATATAAAAATGAAAATCTGTTCATTAATTAAGTTATTTTGTGGTTTTCAAATCTCTAATTTGGATTCATTTAGGCTATTTTGAGATGGGATTACGTCTCTATAGCTGAATTTTTTTTAGGGACTTGATTTGATTTTTCCTCTTCGTAGTAGGGATTCCACTACTAGGAGGAAGCAACCACGTAAATGCTAAAATATATTTTGGATAAAAGAACAGAAGTTTAATTCTTGAAAATAATAACTTGTTCTGATTTGGGCTTATTTGAAAAAATTTAAACTGAATAATTTTTAAACTAATTTTTGTGTTTGTTTGAATTTAGTTTTGAATGATTGTTATCTAAGAGTAGGAGTATTTAAATCTGGTTTATGTTTATTTAGATGTTGGATGTCTTATTAAATATTGATTTTTGTTGTTGGTATGGTGGAGTTTTGGACTTTTGTTTTTTAGTTTCTAATTAAGTTCCATCATAATTTTAAATTTATGGAATAAGTTGAGTTTGATGGTTTGAAATTCATTGTTTTTTACTGGAGTTCAATTTCTTTAGAGGGGATTTGAATTTTCCTTTTTGCTTTGTGGTTCTTTTAAGAACGGAAATTAGCTAATTATATGTTTTGGTTTAAAATAAATTATTAACTCCTTTGAATTAAGAAAATTAATTTAACAAAGGGATTTGATGATGACCAGACCCGAAATCAATTAACAGAATAAAAAAGAAAGGAAAAATAATTTTGGGCGAGGTAAAATTAAATTAAAATCATTAATTTTGGTTTGGTTTTAAATGGGTAACTTTTATTTAAGGTAAGTTCAGTTCATTGTTTTATTTCTTTTATGCAAAATTAATTTAATTAATTCATTTTTTTATTTACCAAGATCAAAAGATAGTTTTAAATTTAAATTTAAAAATTAATTAGAATTCAAATAAAGGTTATTTAATTTTGAACCCTAAAATTAATAGATTTTAATTTAAATTTGCAGCTAAAGTTATTAATTTCTTTTAATATTTTCTGAGAAAAATAAATCTGAACCCTTAAAATAAATAGAATTTATTCGTTTACAAGTTTTTGTTTTTTTATAAGTAATTATTATTTTGGTTAAGAGGAAAATAAATAAATTTGTACTGTATAAATAATAAAGAATAAAATATTTTTAAGGCCAATTTAATATTTTGAAAATTAACGTGTGGAGTGCCTAACACTTTCCCTATACGTTTGCGACTCCCGAACTCAAATTTTGATTTAATAGACCAAATTTTTAAAGGTTTCCGATTGAGCATTTTAAAATAATTCAATTGGTGGTGATTCCATTTTCATTTATTTTTTTTAAAATATTAAAGTTTTATTTCTCGTCATCCTATTGCGGCGTCGTTTAAAAACGTTGTGACAGTTTGTGCTATTGTGCTTGCATGATATACCATCCTCGTCTTTGAATGTTTTCTTGATTTTCTTCTCAGGAACTTATCGTTTGATTTTTCTTTTTATGACAACTTTTGCAGGTGGAATGTACAAAGTTGAGACCAGTTGCAAGTGGTCTTTTGTCACCATTTCAAGGGCTTTGTTTTCTTGGTTTTCAATTGCTCTTGGGTCTTGGAATTCTCCTTCAACTGAATAATTACAGGTTAGTGCAAATAGTCTTAGAAGGAG
>CANXYC010578873.1:0-16455 GCA_948193065.1 Aleurites moluccanus | reverse complement strand
GGAAAAATTCAACTGAGAGGCTCAATACGCCCCTATTAGCAACTCTTTGGAATCGAAAGAGAGCTAAAGAAGAAGAAAATATCACTTGGAGAGGAAAAAAGGCGAAATCTAGTGATGAAAATGATTTCTTGGCCTTTTTTTGCTTGCCTTTTGCTTGTTTCGGGCTGCTTTTTCTTCGTTGTTGTTCTCTGGAAGGTGGGGGGAGGTCCTCTACTTATAATAGGAGCTCCAGGGGTCAATTCCCATGCACTTTCGATGTGGGAATCGCAAAAGGTTGGATGGAGCTCGCTGCTGCAGCCGGAGAGGGGGGCGGCACCACCACAAGCATAGGGCGGCATAGGCCCTGAGGGAGGGCGGCGCCGCCCTATGACTTTACTGGGGTTGGCGGCTGCCGCCCAGAGGGGATGGCGGTGCCGCCACCCCCCTCTGGTGGCATTGCCAAAGCTTGAGGGTGGCAACAGTGGCCCGCCGACGCTCTGAGGCCGTTCCGGGTCTGTCTGGGTGCGGGTTCGGTTCCGGGGAATGTTGTTAGGGTCGACGCGAGTCTGAGGGGTGTAAAAAATGAGTGTTCACAACCTTACCAAATTATTCCTTTAAATTCATGAAATGAGCCTCAAAAAAATCCTCCCTGCAACCAGAAATTCTGAATTCCTTAAAACATTTCTATGTCCTAAATTAATTTAACAAACATACAATTATTAAAATAACAAAAATGATAGATATTACATTCTTCCCCCCTTAGATAAATTCATCCTCGAATTTATAAATAACCTGCCTTAAACCTGAAATAAATAGGGATACTTATCTTGCATGCTTTGCTCACTTTTCCACGTACACTCTTCCATGGCTTGATTTCTCCATAGGACCTTAACCATTGGTATATCTTTATTCCTTAGCTTTTTAACCATTCAATCCATAATGGCAATTGGAATTCTTCATATGTCAAATCTGGTTAGAGATCCACTTCCGGAACTTGTAGCACATGAGAAGGATCGGCAACATACTTCCGAAGCATCGATACGTGAAATCCCAAATGCACATTTTCCATGCTAGGCGGCAAAGCCAACTTGTATGAAACCTCTCCAACCTTGCTCAGAATTTCAAAGGGTCCAATAAATCATAGAGATAGCTTGCCCCTCTTGCCAAACCGTAGAACTCCTTTCATCGGAGAAATCTTTAAAAATACATGATCTCCAATGGAAAACAGAAGATCTTTCCTCTTTGGGTTGGCATAGCTCTTTTGGTGACTAAAAGTTGTCTTCAATCTTTTTCGGATTAGTGGAACCTTTTCTAATGTATATCTTATCAACTCTGGTCCTTCGATATACTTTTCTCCAACCTCACCCCAATACAAGGGAGATCTGCATTTCCTGCCACACAAAGCTTCATAAGAAGACATCTGAAACGTGGAATGATAGCTGTTGTTGTAGGCAAACTCTATCAATGGAAAGTGAGCATCCCAATTTCCTCCAAAGTCTAGAATTCACATCCTCAGCATGTCTTCTAGAGTTTGGATGGTCCTCTCTAATTGCCCATCTATTTGCAGATGGAAAGCTGTACTGAAATCGAGCTGTGTACCCAGACATTCTTGTAATTTCTGTCAGAACCTTGAGGTGAATTGAGTACCTCTATTTGAGATAATCGAAACTGGAACTCCATGAAGTTTGACAATCTCATCAACATAAATCTGGGCATATTAAGAAGCTGCATAAGTCGTCTTGACTGCTAAGAAATGAGCTGACTTGGTTAATCTATCCACAATGACCCATATTGAGTCATAGCCCCTTGAAGTCCTTAGCAATCCAACCACAAAATCTATAGTCACCCTCTCCCATTTCCATTCTGGCAATGGCAACTCTTGGAGTAGCCCCGATGGTTTCTGATGCTCAAACATGACTTGCTGACAAGTTAGATATTTGGCTATATATTCTGTAACATGTCTTTTCATTCCACTATACCAATATGAATTCTTAATATCATGATACATCTTTGTTGCACCTGGATGTACATTATATTTGGCATGATGTGCTTCCTTAAGAATCATATCTCTTAAACCATCCACTGCTGGAACACACAACCTGCTACCATGTCTTAACATGCCATCAGTCACAGTAAATCCTGGAGCTTTTTCTAATCCCACATCATTCTTTATCTTTACCAACTGAAGGTCTTTGTCTTGAGCTTCTCTAATTTGATCAATGAGAACTGGCTTGACTTAGAAATTTGCCAAAAGCACTCCTGAATATGACAATTCCAAACTGATTCCCATATCATGTAATCTCTACATTTCCCTCACTAATGCTCTTCTACTGACTTGAATATGGGCTAAGCTTCCCAAAGACTTCCTGCTTAATGCATCGGCTACAACATTTGTTTTTCCTGGATGACACAAGATTTCACAGTCATAGTCCTTAAGCAATTCAACCCACCTCCTTTGCCTAAGATTTAGATCTTTTTGCTGAAATATATACTTCAAACTTTTATGATCTATGAAAATCTCACATTTCTCACCATACATATAATGTCTTCATATCTTCAGGGCAAATACAACTGCAGCCATCTCAAGTCATGAGTTGGATAATTCACCTCATGCTTCCTCAACTGTCTAGAAGTATAGGCTATCACCCTTCCATGCTACATAAGCACACAACCAAACCCTACTCTCGATGCATCATAATACACCGCATATCTACCTTCACCTAACGGTAAAGCTAAGACAGGTTCCGTGGTGAGACAAGTCTTTAACTTTTGGAAGCTCTCCTCACAAGCATCTGACCATAGGAATTTAACTTGCTTCTGGGTGAGCTTGCTCAAAGGAGCTGCAATCATGGAGAAGTCTTGGAGAAACCTCCTGTAGTAGCCTGCCAAACCCAAGAAACTTCTAACTTTTGAAATATTTGTGGGTCTAGGCCAACCAAGAATTGCATCAACCTTTATAGGATCAACTTCAATTCCTTCCTTGCTTACTATATGCCCCAAAAAGCCCACACTCTCAAGCCAGAATTCACACTTCAAAAATTTTGCAAACAACTAATGCTCTCCAAAGTCTGCAACACAATCCTAAGGTGTTCCTCATGCTCTTCTTTACTTTTAGAATATACAAGAATATCATTAATAAACACAATGACAAACTTGTCCAAAAATGGCCTGAACACCCTATTCATCAAGTCCATAAATGCAGCTGGTGTATTAGTCAATCCAAATGGTAACACTAAGAACTCATAGTGTCCATATCTAGTCCGAAAAGCTGTCTTTGATACATCCTCATTCTGAATTCTCAACTAATGGTACCCCGACCTCAAGTCTATCTTGGAGAAATGACTTGCACCTTGCAACTGATCAAATAAATCATATATTCTTGGCAAAGGATACTTATTCTTGATGGTTGCCTTATTGAGCTGTCTATAATCTATGCATAGCCTCATAGAACAATCATTCTTCTTTACAAAGAGTACAGGTGCACCCCATGGAGAACTGCTAGGCCTAATAAATCCTTTGTCAAACAAATCTTACTGTTGAGTTTTCAACTCCCTCAATTCTACTGGTGCCATACGGCAGGGAGGAATAGAAATCGGACTCGTGCCAAGTAGCAACTCTATACAAAACTCTATCTCTCTATCCGGTGCAAACTAGGTAACTCTTTAAGAAAAACATCTAGGAACTCATTAACAGTAGGAATCTGTTCCAAATCTTGCACTTCCTTTTAAGTATCTCTGACATAAGCCAAATATCCTTGGCATCCTTTCTTCATCAATCTTTTCGCCTTTAAGGCTGATATCACATTATATGGTGCTTTGCTCCTTTCCCCTTGAAATTCAAACTTCTGACCTGAAGCTGACTTGAAAACTATCTTCTTTCTATTACAATCTATGGTAGCATAGTGCTTGGATAACCAATCCATGCCCAAAATCACATCAAACTCCAACACAGGCAATTCAATCAAATCCACATTTAAGCTCTTGCCACCTAAACTAACTACACATGAGGGATAAAAATTTTGAACTTCAATCTCTTCCTCTAAAGGAGTAGAAACCACCAACATAGATTCAAGAAACTCACAGGGCACGTGCAATTTCTTAGCAAAACATGATGACACAAAAGAATGCGTAGCTCCCGAATCAAACAATACTCTAGCATTCAAGGCTTGAATCGGAAGAATACCTGTAACCACTGTGTTAGATGCCTGGGCTTCGTGCTGTGCTAGAGCAAAAACTCTCCCCCTGCCTCTACCCATAGGAACTGACCCTGAAGCCTGAGCCACATGCTGACCTAATTCTCTGCCAGCCTCTATTGTCTTGCCCACAATGCCTCTGCTTGAACCTTGCTGTTGACTAACACCTCTTTCCCTAGTCATCTGAACTGTGGCCTGAAAAGCCTGCAGTCTTCTTCCAACAGATGGTTGTGGATAATTCTTGAGAAAATGACCTTGCTGTCCACACCTAAAACATGCTCATGAGGCATAACGACAAGGGCCATTATGAAATTTGCTGCATATAGAACACAAAGGTTTAGGAGCCCTGGGTGGTGCAAAGCTAGCTGAACCATGGTTCATCTGAGAAGTGGGTCCAGGAGTAGTCCGACTCTATTGTGGCCTCTCTGAAGGTCCTTTATACCCACTCCTAGAAGTTGACTGGTGAGTCACCCCCATACTTTTCATTCCACTATCTTGCTTAGAAGAAATGTCTACTTTGAAATTCTTCTTCTCAACTCTTTTTGATCTAACTTCCATCTCTCTATTCTCAATTATCCTAGCCTTGTCCACTAGCTTAGAATAGGAATCAAACTCAAGAGCGGCTAGGAGTTTAAATAATGGAGCCACTAATCCTCTGTCGAACCTTTGAATCCGTACCACTTTTGTAGGCACCAAAGCTAGAGCAAATTTGCTCAATTGACTGAACTTCCTGGCATACTTTGAAACACTCATACCAGGTGTTTGAACCAATCTTTCAAATTCTAGAGACTTAGCTTCTCTCACGCTCTCTGGAAGAAATTCATTCAACACTAGTTCCTTGAATCTCTCCCAAGATAGATCTTCATTTTCCCGAAGCATGCCAGAAATGCTTCTCTTAAACCAATCATTGGCTTCAGCTTTCATTAAATAACCCACAAACTCTATGGCTCTTCTATCAAAAATTTTCAGAATCTGCACTTTCTCTTCAATTTCCTTTAGAAAATCTGTAGGATCCACCTCACCTCTATACTCTGAGGGCTTAAGCTTAAGAAACCTCTCAAATGATACCTTTTCCACTTGATGTATAATAGGTGGTGGAACTATCGGAGGAACAGGAATTTCTAGAACCTGAACTGGAGGTACCTGTTGCTGCCTTTGCTGAGTAATGAACTCAGCTGTCATTGCATAATTCCTTTGCAGCTGATCTAATTGCTGAGCCATATGAGCCACATCCACTGGTGGCACAGGAGGAACCTCATCTCCTCTATTTCCACCCACATAACCCTTTTCAGAAGGTAGAACTAGCCTAGGACTCCTCGACCTCGTCCTCTACCACGATGTGGAGGCATCTCAATATTAATAAGAAGAACAACAATATCAGACTCACCACGCATACTTAATGCATATATATATATCAAAGGAAGACACAATTGGATGAGACACAAATCCTATGCTCCGTAGTTATCTTAATCAACACTTATACTAGTGCTCATGCATCTCTTTCTATCTTTTATGTTAAGGATTATAAACCTATAACTTTGATACCACCTCTGTCACACCCCAAATCCAATGGTGCGACGGTCCTAGGGCAAGGGTAGGCTTAAGACCACCATAAACCTATAGAACTCCCATATCCTGGATCTCATACACAATTCATATTTACATCATATATAATTATCATCAAAACATTCATTTCACAGATTTAGGTAATCACTATTCATACATATATATATATATATATATATATATATATCATTAAGGCATTTCCTCTTGTTCCTTACCGATCAAAAGATACGTCCCACATCACTATGGAACAAGGGTAACCCAATCATAACCATTTAGACATCAAAATATTATCATCCTCAACATCTAACTACAGAGCTCTAGAGTATAATCTCAATACATACAGTACCATACTACAATTCAATAAATGAATATAAATAAAAAATAATTACAATGGAGACTTCTTGGAGGAATGAATCAAGAAGCTCGATCTTCTATATTAGCTCCCTCATGAGCTATACTATCACCTGAAATCCACATAAGAGGAGTGAGCCTTCAACTCAATAAGATATGAATATGCAATATAGAAGAAATACATCAATCTAAAGGAAAGGTCAATTCAAAGAATATAGGTAAGAAAAATATCAATTGGTTATGCTTACAAGAATAAAAGTGCTCACAATCGAATAGCACTATCAAATTACATGGTAGAACTACAGAGTGCATCAGTTGCCTTGCTATTTATCACAATAGAGTGCATCGGTAGTCCTTGCTACCTTATCGCAAATGCATGCTTGGCCAGGCATACGCCTAGAGATCATGGTCCCCTCTAGGTGGAACACTGAAAAAAAAAACCTATCAACTAGGTTCCTTAAATGCACAATGGACCAATGAATTTACTCTTATTGGGAAGAGCGTTCTATCCATAGGGTCATACGGTTGTAATTTCACATGAAACATAATGGTCACAAGACCATCAACATATAACATAAATTTAATCAAGTTAATGAATAGGTTTCATATGAACTTAATCCAAGAAAAGATGACCAAGTCATTTATAAGATAAACATAGCAATCACATGAAATAATTATCATTTGTTTGAGAATATCATGGAAACTTTAATTAATAGGTCATTAATACAATATTCTATTTGAGAAGGAAAGGCTTGGACAAATCATTCCAAAGAAACAATATGCATATGCAATGTTCATACTTACCTCAACACAAATTTATTCTTGAATTTCCCTCAATAGCTTGCTCAAACAATAATCTCTTCTAATTTCTTGAGTTCTCTTCTCCTATTAAAATTTCCCCAAATATTCAAAATTAGGGTTTTCCTTAATCAATAATACATAATATGATTCCTTAAAATTTTAATCATATTATAGTTTCTATTTTTGATTTCCAATATCAATTTAATTCATCTCTTAAAGAAAATCTGAATTTAATTTTAAAATTACTGTTCACGTTACTATTCATGACAGTCCATAAATTATGATTTCACCCATATTAATTACCATTAATAGCCTCAAAATGCTTGTAATAAATCCTATATACCCATAATTAACTATTCTAACTACCAAAATTTATTAATCTAACAAGAAAATGACATTTGAAGAAAATTTACCCTATTTCTCCAAAATTGATTTCCTTGAGAAAATCTGCTCGAAACTGAAGATTGATGCCTTCAAATGTGATAATCTAGTGATTTAATGCATTAATTTTGAGTATTAATGCATTAGAAAATAAATGGAAAAAGCTGAGAAGAACAGAAGAAGAATGAAAAGAAGAAGAAGAAAAAAATCGTGAAGAAAAATCCCTGCTGGGCACTGGTTAAATAGGCTACTGTCTCAAAATTTCCACTCGCCAATCCGCCTCGGCAATGCCACTTCGCATAAGCCAGCTCGCAATTGCCACTTCGCCAATCCGCTCTGGTAGTGCCACTTCACTAATCCCACTTTGCATGTCCACTTCGCATATGCCGCTTAGCATATGTCACCTCGCCAAACTCTCCTCGCCTAACTCCACTTTGCATATGCCACCTCGGCAATGCCTCTTCGCCAAACTTGCCTCGCCTAATTCCACTTCACATATGCCACCTCGGCAATGCCTCTTCGCCAAACTTTCCTCGCCTAATTCCACTTCGCATATGACACCTCAGCAATCTCACTTCGCCACTTCGCTTGCTCGCATTGCCGGCTCGCAAATACCATTTTCTGCCGAGCTGGAACCCTTCCTCGATAACTTATATTGAATTAGCTCGAAAATGAGCTACAAACATCCAAACTCCCTGATTCTTTTTATCACTTAAAATAGACATTCAGAGGTCCAACATATACAAAATTCAAATCAAAATGATAACTACACAAACCATGGTGAATTTCTAAAATTCACCCTCCTTACTGCCCAAAATTCATCTGAATAGGTCTGATTAATTCCACTTTCTAATGAGTTATACTTATCTAAATCTCCTGAAATTTTACAGCCAATATCATAACACATAAAGAAACATTTCTCATGTTTACACTTTTGGCTCATTAAGTCTCAATCATTCCCAGAAAAATCAAACATACTCAGATTCCTGCAAAAAATAATGAACCAGACAGGTTCTTGTCAAGGAGGCATAACTCCTTACACACACAGAATTTTACAGAACCATTTTACAGAATTAAATATGAAATATAATCTACAATTTTTATGTTTTACACCTTACCAAATTATTCCTTTAAATTCATGAAATTAGCCTCATAAAAATTCTCCCTGCAACTAGAAATTCTGAATTCCTTAAAACATTTCTATGTCCTAAATTAATTTAACAAACATATAATTATTAAAATAACAAAAATGGCAGATATTACAGCTCAAAATTAGGACTTTATTGAACACCTTTCTCATCTCTAATATGTTTTCACTTGACTAATTCCATGTTGGTTCCAAATTACTTTTTCTAGGTTATTTAGGATCCTAATTTAAGGTTTCCATAATTGATTTTGATAAAGAAACTTAAGAATATTTTAAAAATTCACTACCTTCCAAGTTCCTTCTATTTACAAAAATGTCATTCTTTAACCTACTAATTCAATACTTATAATAGCCATGATCAAATCAATTCATAACTCTAATCATATTAACTATCATTATCATATAACTTAAGTCTCTACGCTCCATTTACAAAAATTTCATTCTTCTAATACTTATTAGGATCATTTATGCATTCTTTAAAATCACTATTT
This sequence comes from Aleurites moluccanus, assembly GCA_948193065.1. Lineage (NCBI taxonomy): Eukaryota > Viridiplantae > Streptophyta > Magnoliopsida > Malpighiales > Euphorbiaceae > Aleurites > Aleurites moluccanus. The sequence continues at coordinate 7,547 of CANXYC010578873.1, read as the reverse complement.
ACACAACCATTCCTATCTCTAATATCTAAATCTCAATGTCATTTATTCAAATATAACCTTAACTTATTCTTTCTCATATCACTATTATCATTAATATTAACATCAAATATACATTCATATCTACTATGTCTATGATATTCCATAAATCTGTTTAAATTCGTAACCATTGTATAACTTGTATTAACTTAATGATCCATTTAACTACCATAATCTTCATATCAATATTACTTAATTAGCTTATTTAATCATTTTATAGTCCATTTATAATCATTCATTTCCACTGTTCATGTCCATTAATTGCATCTCTTCTACCCTCTATATAAACCTCAAATCATATACACTTTATTCACTCCGATATGAATAACTTTCCTATTATGACACTTCAATGAACTATATTCTAATAAAAATTTTCATAACCTCATTGATTATATAAATCCTTATCACATAACGCTATTTTATCATTTCCAGATTGTCATTGAGTCCTTTAAACAAATTATTCAACCTTATATCATCTCTATCAAACATGTATCTTATTGATAAAACTCTATGATATTACACTGCCACCTGGCAGCCTCAAGCTGGTTGCCCAAATACCTAGAAAAGGCAAAGATTGGAAAAGGGAGAGAAGATAGGGAGAAAGAAAAGAAGGTAGAGAGGGAAAGTTGGGCAGTGGTACATTATGACCATAACTTTGTCACCAGACCACCGTTTGATGCACTGCTAGTTGGGTTAGAAAGTTAATATCTAGAAAAGGCCAATGAGATAAGAATCACTCTGATCAGACATCAGATGTTGTTGAACGCAATTACTATAGATTTTAACCAACTCCGATGACTGAAACTTTAAACAGTCATATCTCCCTTAATTGAACTCCGATTTAGGCTATTCAAGATGCATTGGAATCCTCTCTTCACAAAATTTCTATTGATGCCTATTGGATTATAAGGCGATTACTAAAGAGAAAGAAGATCATCTAGAGAATTCAAAACATTTTAGCGATGATTTTGGTGAGATTCTAGCGAGTTAATTGACACCTCCAACACCTTTGAACTCCTGAGTTTATTAGCTTTCCAATGCCACTAATCATGCTTCATTTGGATACTGAAAACCTCTTGAATGGCGGTACGTGCGGTAGCCAGCGAGAATTCCAATGAGGCTCTGGCAGCAGCATGTGAAACCCAAACTCTAACAGCCTTAGAAAAATATTTTGAAATTTTTGGTACATAAATAATTTTTTTGAACCTTAAGGGCATGTGACCAACACTATGTAATGGGAAAACATAAGGCTTCTAAAATCCATAGTAAGTCTAATTAACTACTAAACGATAAAACTACAATATGACAGTTGTAACTGTCATAAAACAAAGGCTATGAGCCTACCTGTTAAACAAATCATATACAACACATCTTATCAATGCCACTCAGGGCTATTATCTCAAACATATTACATTAACATCAATGTTTCCATTTAACAGAATCACACATCAACTATAAAATAAAAATATATACAATGGAAGCAACAAAGAAAATAACAATGTGGAGTTCTAGTATAATAAAATTCAAATCTAAATATAATTACATAATTAAATAAATGTCAATGCCCGAAGGATAAAAGGGAAGAATTACTCAACAAAACTTTAACTTCTCAAGCTCATCCTATAACCCAAAATAATTAGAGAGACAGGAATGAGTTTCTCAATTCAGTGAGTGATACTTAATAATATATAAACCTGGTGCTCTACTATGGTTTTAATGAGAGGAATGCACATACATTATGTCATACAAACAAATAATCATATATTGAAACAAGGATGGAAATTAGTCCACAAGAATCACGCTAAACCTCAATTTAGGGAGCCGATCCCCCGTACCTGGCTTTCTGATTTGAAATACTCTCTCTTATATCTAAATATAAGATCCTAGCCATGTCTGGACTAAACTAAGCAGTGTCAACCCGACTAGCAGTAGCGTCGGGCGATAAGCAAGCCCCCACGCTATCATAAACTAGTCATAGCTCATCAAATTATAATCATCATATCATAATCATAATTATAAACCTAAATGTTCCTATGTCAACCTAATCTCATCCAGTAACCATAAGTAATATGCAACACCAATTAAAATGAGACACATACAAATACATAACAATATGCTCAAGTAATGTACAGGCAACCCATGTTGATATATGGAAAGCAGAAAATATATAAGGAAGTATCACTCTAAGTTGAGATGATCCAACTAACCCTCACAAGGAGCACCTAAATGGCACTAAATATTTTGCCAAAATTTCAACAGAATTTCCTCTAAAACTAGAATATTTTTCCAACAAACAACACTTCTAAATAACAACAACGCAATCATTTCAAACCCAAATTTTGGACCACACCCAAAAGTTGCCTATATATCACCTTAAACGACTTCCTATATTTATATATTCTATAAAGTTCATAGACATAATCAAAATATATAAATTTATAGCATTAGTTAATTTGAAATTCAATTTAATTAATTATATAAAATTATTCTCAAAAGTTATTAAAACTTGTTACATTCTTCTTAATTATTTATACAATATAATTTACTAAAATTAAACTAAATATTTATAATTTGTCAAATCCTATGGACCTTTATCAAATAAGCATATAATTTATTTTAAATAATTTAATTAACTTATCATATAATATTTCATACTCAATTTTCATAAAATTCTAGCACTTAAAAAAACACAGATATCTCACAACACCTACATAAAACTTAATTTCAAGGAGTTACCTTCAAATTTTATCTGTGTACCAAAATTTTTAAAATATTTTACTAAGACTGCTAGAGTTTAGATTTCATGCATCATCACCAGAATTCTCATCGGCTATCACAAGTACCACCATTCAGAAGGTTTTCGTTATTCAAATAAAGCATAGTTGGTTGCATTGGAAAGGTAATGAACTCATGAGTTCAAAGGTGCTGGAGGTGTCGATTAACTCACTAGAAGGTTCTAAATTCTCTGGCTAATTCCTTCTCTCTAATAATCTTCTCATAACCTAATAGGCATTAATTGTGAAGAAAGGATTCCAATGCATCTTGAATCGCCTGAATCAGAGTTCAAAGGAGGGAGATATGACCATTTAAATTTAGTCACCGGAGTTGGTCAGAATCTACAGAAGAAATTTTGAGAGGCATATCAGTATTGTATGATGTCTGATCGGAGTGATTCTCATCTCATTGGCTTTGTCTGGATGTTAACTTTCTAACCTAACTGGCAATGCATCAAACAAAAGTCTAATGATGGAGTTATGGCTGGAAATACATTTGCTGCCTAACTCTCCCTCTCTCCCCACTCTTCCTTCCCCCTTTCTTCTCTCCTGTAACACCTTAGTTAAAACCTAGAACCTGAACCACAAAGGGCAAACTTGGGCATTTTGATTTGAATATTATGATCTACTATATATTTATGCTAGAATTTGACATGTATGCATGTTTTATGATATGTTTGTTTGAGTAGAGGAGATTTAAAGATTGTTAGGAAGCAATCGGGTAAAATTAGGTTTTTGATGGACTAGAGGCAAAATGGTCATTTCACATCCTTTGAGTTTTTAGTGGAAATTAAATTTATATTTGATGATAAAAGAGAATATTAGGACATGAAAAATAGAGGTATAATGGTCAAATGAATTATTGTTGGAAGATTAAAGCTGATAGAAAATAATTTCAGGAAAAGTTAATCAGAAAGGGATACAATTTGAACTAAGGGTAGTATAGTCTTTTCCTAAGGTATATGGACTTATAAGATATATACAAGTGTATGGTAACCATTTTAAGTTAACCTAAATCAAACCATTAGATGGAAAGATCAAGAATTGAATGGTTAGTAAGTTAGGTTGCATAATTTTTACTATAGGATCAGTGTATAGGATCATAAAATTAATATTTAAGTTGATTTTTCACACCTCTTCAACCTTAGCCATTTTTCATATAACTTTTCTCTTTCTTCCTTAAGCTAGTTTTGACCATCCTTGTTCTTCATCATACCAAGTTGTTTTCTTTCATTTCTTGATTCAAAATAATTAATTCCATCATCCTAAACACAATTTAAACCTTAGAATCAAAGAAAAATCAAGAAAAAGTGATAAATCAAAGCTTGGAAGATTTCAAAGAACTATTGAAGAAGTAAGTGATTTTACCATCCTTTTAGTTCAATTTTAACCTTTCGATGTTCCTTGATATTAATTTGTAACAAATATGTGTTTAGGTTGAAAGAAAAATGAAAATTTGGAGGAAACCCTAACTTGGAAGAGGTAAGATCCAAATGTGTTATTTTGATGGAGTTTTGGTTCTAATATGATGTATTTGATGTGTTTGTGATGAATTAGTAGCCATTTGATGGAAATAAATTCATTTGGTTGAATTTTAAGGTTGGCCGAAATGTGCAGTGTTCAAGGATGAATTGATGCCTTGGTGTTTAATAGGTTGAAATGCTTGAATGTTATGCATTTGATGTGTATTTATGTTGTTTGAATGATTGGTGTTGAAAAATGAAGAAATGGAGGAACTTCCATTAAGGCAGAACCATATTTAGTTTATAGGTTCAATGGGTTAGGTTGAAGCATTTAGGAAGGAAGGGTTTAAATATGGATTAATGGTGTATGTAATGTAAATGTATGAGTTTAGATATGGAAGTGATGTTTGATATAAGTTACTTGGAAAGTAAACTTGTAATTAGGTGTATGTATGATATGGAATATTGAACTAGGTGTGTATAAGCTCTTAACTTGGTATAATAGTGATGAATATATGAAATGTAAGTCAAATGTGGTGATAAAAATGTGTTTGATGCATAAGAGATTGGAAAAAGTGTTAATTATGTAATGTGATGTCTATGATGTATATTGTGTATGCTTGATGTCTTTTGTTATGAATAATGTGTTTTGTAATGTTTTCAAGTCTTACTGGAGTGTTATATTTGGAAATAGGTGAACCGTTGGGTAATCTAGCTGGGAGTGTCGAACGGCAGGCCACTTAGGGCCTACGAGTGGTATCTTGGGGGTTAAAGTGAACTTTTTGCATTTGATGTCAGTTTATATGTATAATCATGCATGATTTGCATCATATATGATATAAAACGTCATTTGGAATGGTAAACCAACACTTGATATCCTAAAATACTTACAATGTATTTTTACCCTGAAATAAACCCATTGAAATGACTTAAATCGACCTAAACTTTGACTGGCTATAAAATGAAACCTAAAAAGCCAATTGAACCCCACTTGTCCCAATCATCTAGTTTTTCTCTAAGCTTTAAAATGGTACCTCATGGTCCACTTGAATCCATTGATAACACAGTTAACCAGAAACTACTCAAAAGTCTCAAAACGGAGCCGTAACGGCGAGTGCCAATTGCGGCAACGCAATTGGGCCTGCCATCCATTTTTATCACTTGACCTAAACTTGTTCTATTATTCATTATAGATGTATATTGGATTGTTCCACCCCTATATGAGTTAAATTTATATTATTTTTATTGTTCTATGGAGACACACCCATATGGAATTATAGCAAGGCTACCTCGATGGTGTAGCGGGTAATTCCATCGACCGTGTGCACACTGATATTCATTGGACCCTTGCTAGGGAGGGGTATCATATTCTCTAGCCGTAAGGAGTGATCTCCCTTACATACATTGGATTATGCACGATTGTGCTTTTACAGTGCGATTGTATTTTTCATTGGACCCAATCCTGTTATATCATATGAGAGTTGACTCATACACTAGATATTCAAATGGAAACCTGTTTCACCCTTTATTTGTTATCTTATATTATTTTACAGGTCATTTGTGAGCGATCATGGTATTATGAACATTTACTGCATTTTTATATATATAGATTCACTGAGTATTTTTAAACTCACCCCCGTAGTTGTCATTATTTTTTAGGGCCATAGTGAGACTCGAATTCCATTGGCACTATCTATCCTTGCCTTGGAATTTTGCTACTTATATCATATAATACTCGGGTCTTAATCAGTATATGTAAATATTTGTACAGTGTTAGAGATTTCATGTTATTGTAACTTAAATAGGGACACATATGTGTGTGCTTGTATATCTTTTAGTTTTTCATATAAACTATGCTATGGATGTGTATAGTATAGTATATATATATATATATATATATATGTTGAGTTGATATTGGAGGTTGAGATGGATGTTGATTACAAATTAATATTGGGAGTGTTAATTGTTTTTTTTATAGCATGTTTTTTTTTTCAGAAAGGGCAAAAAGACATGTTAGACCTATTGAGGAGGGTGAGTTCCATGGATCTAGTAAGGAAGCAGAGGTTGCTTCTAATGCATTTGTTTTATGGAGGACTCATTCTAAACCACCCCGGTCATGAAGACGTACTAAGTTTGATCATATGGGTGATGCACCCTGGAGACAGGAGATGCAGGAGATGAGACGGGAGATTTTACAGACTATTCGGACTCATTTGGAAGCACAGCCTACAATAGTACAACAGCCACCTTCACCTCCAGTATAGTCAGTGGTACAGCCTGAGTGTCACGACCCAACCAGGGAGTCGCGACAGTCTTAGGGTACGGGTGATGCAGAAGCGACCAGTACCATGAAGAAGCCAAATATCTATCTATATGGCATGCAACATAATAACAAGCTCATTATAGCTTAATAATTCCATAAAAATTTAGGCAGCATCTCCTTTATATAATAATTCATATCCATAATCAATTTCAAATCACATTATGTATATTTATCACTAATGTAACATGTTACTAACTCTTATGCACTAAATTCCTCATTTCCCCTTAACCATACACTAGATTCCAATTTAGCTTTCAAACACACAACTCAATCATTCTTTACATATCTAAATCTATACATTCATACCATTTAATCAATGCCATTTCATCTAACAACATCTATAAGTATTAAACTTATGACATTCATCCATTCAAACCTAATAAACATCAAACTACACTTCTCCATTCTTATTCATTCAATTCGGCCAACACAACCTCAATTCCAAATTGATTTCTTTCCAACATTCAATCATGAATTCATTAAATATACATTAAATACTACTCATTTCAACAATTAAACAACTAAACCAATCAAAAGCAAACCAAACCCTAAACCCTAATGAATTCGACCAACTCACTTTTCCATCCAAATGAGTTTATTTCTTCCATTAAACTATAGATTCACATCAAACACATCATATAAACAACATTAAAAGCAATAAATTCATCAAAATCACACTTTAAGCAAATGTTCTTCCTATTAGGTTTCCAAGCTTCTAACTTGCATTCCAGCCATACAAATTTAATTCTAATCCATAAATATTAACAAGGAACATCATACAAATATTATTAAACCATTAGAATTTAAAAACTAATAACTTACCAAATTTTCTTCCTAATCTTCTTTGAATTATTTAGTTGCTTTAATGGATTTTTCCTTGAAATCTAAGGCTAGATTTGTGTTTAGGATGATAGAATATATCTAATTCTATCAAAAATGGAAAGAAAACAA
>CANXYC010578769.1:0-16927 GCA_948193065.1 Aleurites moluccanus | reverse complement strand
CTATGAAATGATAATGGTAAAGATATGATTGATGTTTAATTGAATTTATAGAAATGATCATTATATGATATTATATGATGTTTATAATTGATATAATTGTGTATGAGATTCATGATATGTGAGTTCTACGGGTTTATGGTGACCTTAAGCCTACGCTTGCCCTAGGACCGTCACACCACTGGAGTTGGGGTGTGATGGAGGTGGTATCAGAGCTCTAGGTTTATAATCCATAGCATAAAAGATAGATAGAGATGCATGAGCACTAGTATAAGTGTTGATTAAGATAACTACGGAGCATAGGATCATGTCTCGTCTAATTGTGTCTTCCTTTGATATATATATCTGCATTAAATGTGCGTAGTGAGTCTGATAATGTTTGTTCTTCTTATCAGTATCAAGATGCCTCTACATCGTGGTAGAGGATGAGGTCGAGGCCGTCCTAGGTGGGATTTACCCTCTGAAGAAGGTTCAGTAGGTGGGGATAGAGGAGATGAGGTTCCTCCTATGCCACTAGTGGATGTGGCTCATATGGCACAGCAGTTAGACCAGTGGCAGAGAAACTATGAGGTATTAGCTGAGTTTATTACTCAGCAGAGGCAGCAGCAGGCTCCTTCAGTACAGGTAGTTCCAGAAATCCTTGTTCCTCCGGTAGTTCCACCACCGGTAGTGCGTCAAGAAGAAGAAGTATCCTTTGAAAGATTTCTCAAGCTGAAGCCCTCAGAATATAAGGGAGAAGTGGATCCTATAGATTTTTTGGAAGATATAAAAGAGAAAGTTCAGATTATGCGAATTTCGGACAGAAGAGCCATAGAGTTTGTGGGTTATTTAATTAAGGCTGAAGCCAAAGATTGGTTCAAGAGAAGCATTTCTAGTATGCTTTGGGATAATGAAGATTTATCCTGAGAAAGATTCAGAGAATTGATGTGGGAAAAATTCAAAGAATTGGTCCTTGATAAATTTCTTCCAGAGAGTATGAGGGATACTAAATCCATTGAGTTTGAGAGATTGGTGCAGACCCTGGCATGAGTGATTCTGAGTACGCCAGGAAGTTCAATCAATTGAGTAAATTTGCTCCTGCATTAGTGCCTATAGAAGCGGCACGGATTCAGCGGTTCCATAGGGGATTGGTGGTTCCATTATTTAAACTTCTAGCTACTCTGGAATTTGATTTTTATTCCAAATTGATGGATAAAGCAAGAATAATTGAGAACAGGGAAATGGAAGCTAGATCAGATAGGGAAGAGAAGAAGAAGGCTAAAATTAGAGGTTCTTCTAGGCAGGATAATGGGGTAAAAAGTATGAATATTTTGCCTCACTCAGCTTTTTAGGGGGGATTGAGAGGACCATCAGGGAGATCCCAATAGATACCGAATCCCTCTAGAGTTGTTCCTCAAGTGAGCCATAGTGCAGCCAGTTCCACACCACCTAGTACTAACCCTTCTTGTTCTACATGTGGTAAGCTTCATAGAGGACCTTGCTTCTTTAGGTCGGGCGCATGTTATCGGTGTGGACAGCATGGTCATCTCCTTAAGGATTGTCCACAGCCTTCTTTTGGAGTTAGACATCAAGCTTCTCAGGCTACAGTTCGGATGAGCAGAGAGAGGAGCATTAGTCAGCAGCCAGGAGGAGATAGAGGTAATTTGGGCAGAACTGTTAAGGTTGGCAGAGGATTAGGTCAATATGAGTCTCAGGCTTTAGGATCATCTCCTATGGGTAGAGGCAGAGGGAGAGTTTTTGCCTTGGCACAGCATGAAGCCCAAGCATCCAATACAGTGGTTACAGGTATTGTTCCGATTCAAGCCTTGAATGCTAGAGTTTTGTTTGATTCGGGAGCTACACATTCATTTGTATCATCATGTTTTGCTAAGAAATTGTATGTGCCTTTCAAATTGCTTGAGAGTATGTTAGTTGTTTCTACTCCTTTAGAGGAAGAGATTGAAGTTCATAACTCCTATCCATCCTATGTGGTTAGCATAGGTGGTAAGAACTTGAATGCGGATTTGATTAAACTGCCAGTGTTGAAGTTTGATATAATTTTGGGCATGGACTGGTTGTCCAAGCATTATGCCATTATAGACTGTAATGGGAAGAAGCTAATCTTTAAACCACCTTCGAGTAAGGAATTTGAGTTCCAAGGGGAACGGAGTGAAGCACCATACAATGTTATATCTGCCATTGGGGCAAGAAGGTTGTTGAGAAAGGGCTACCAAGGATATTTGGCATATGTTCATGATACTAGTAAGGAAGTGAAAGGTTTGGAGTAGATTACAATAGTCAATGAGTTTTTGGATGTATTCCCTAAAGAATTGCCTGGTTTGCCACAGGATAGGGAAATAGAGTTCGGTATAGAGTTACTACCTAGCACAAGTCTGATTTTTATTCATCCCTACCGTATGGCACCAGTTGAGTTAAAGGAATTGAAGACTCAGTTGCAAGATTTGCTTGACAAAAGATTTATTAGACTCAGTAGTTCACCGTGGGGAGCACCTGTACTCTTTGTGGAGAAGAAGGATGGTTCTATGAGGCTATGCATAGACTACAGGTAGCTCAACAAGGTAACTATCAAGAACAAGTATCCTTTACCAAGAATAGATGATCTATTTGATCAGCTGCAAGGTGCAAGTCATTTCTCCAAGATTGACTTGAGGTCGGGGTACCATCAGTTGAGAATTCAGAATGAGGATGTATCGAAGAAAGCATTCCGAACCAGATATGGACACTATGAATTCTTAGTGTTATCATTTGGATTGACTAATGCACCAGCTGCATTTATGGATTTAATGAATAAGGTGTTAAGGTTATTCTTAGACAAGTTTGTCATTGTGTTTATTGATGACATTCTTGTGTATTCAAAGAGTAAAGAAGAGCATGAAGAACATCTTAGAGTTGTGTTGCAAATTTTGAGAGAGCATCAGTTATTTGCCAAGTTTTCGAAGTGCGAATTTTGGCTTGAGAATGTGGGCTTTCCGGGGCATATAGTGAGAAAAGAAGGAATTAAAGTCCATCCTAGAAATGTTGATGCAATTATTAGCTGGCCTAGACCCATAAATGTTTCAGAAGTGATAAGTTTCTTGGGTTTGGCAGGCTACTACAGGAGATTTGTTCAAGACTTCTCCAAGATTGTAGCTCATTTGAGCAAGCTCACTCAAAAGCAAATTAAATTTCTCTGGTCAGATGCATGTGAAGAGAGCTTTCAAAAGTTGAAGATTTTTCTCACCACGGCACCTATTTTAGCTTTGTCGTCGGGTCAAGGAGGATATGCGGTGTATTGCGATGCATCGCAAGTAGGGCTTGCTTATGTGCTTATGCAGTGTGGAAAGGTGATAGCCTATGCTTCTAGGCAGTTGAGAAAGCATGAGATGAACTATCCAACCCATGATCTTGAGATGGCTGCAGTAGTGTTTGCATTAAAGATCTGCAGACACTACTTGTATGGTGAGAAGTGTGAGATTTTCACAGTTCATAAAAGTTTGAAGTACATATTTTAGCAGAAAGATCTCTGTCTTAGGCAAAGAAGATGGGTTGAATTGCTTAAGGATTATGACTGTGAAATCTTATACCATCCCGGGAAAGCCAATGTTGTAGCCGATGCACTGAGTAGGAAGTCTTTGGGGAGCTTATCCCATATTCAAGTGAGTAGAAGGCCTTTAGTGAGGGAAGAACAAAGATTGTGTGATATGGGAATTAGTTGGGAATTGTCAGATTCAGGAGTGCTTTTGGCAATTTTCCAAGTCAAGCTGGTTCTCATAGATCAAATTAGAAAAGCTCAAGATAGAGACCCTTAGTTGGTAAAGATAAAGAATGATGTGGAGTCAGAAAAAGCTCAAGGATTTAATGTGGTTGATGGCATGTTAAGGCATAGTAGTAGGCTATGTGTTCCAGCAGTTGATGAGTTGAGAGATATGATTCTTAAAGAAGCACATCATGCCAAGTATAATGTGCATCCAGGTACAACAAAGATGTACTATGATATTAAGAATTCATACTAGTGGAGTGGAATGAAGAGAGATGTTGCGGAATATATAGCCAAGTGTCTAACTTGTCAGCAAGTCAAGTTTGAGCATAAAAAACCATCTGGGTTACTCCAAGAGTTGCCATTGCTGGAATGGAAATGGGAGAGAGTGACTATGGATTTTGTAGTTGGATTGCCAAGAACTTCAAGAGGCTATGATTCGATATGGGTCATTGTGGATAGATTGACCAAGTCAGCCTATTTCTTACCAGTTAAGACAACCTATGGAATTTCTCAGTATGCCCAGATTTATGTGGATGAGATTGTTAAACTTCATGGAGTATCAATTTCAATCATAACAGATAGAGGTACTCAGTTTACCTTGAGGTTTTGGAAGAAATTGCAAGAATGTCTGGGTACTCAGCTTGATTTCAGCATGGCTGTCCATCCGCAAATAGATGGGCAATCAGAGAGGACCATCCAAACTTTAGAAGACATGCTAAGAATGTGCATTCTAGACTTTGGAGGGAATTGGGATGCTCACTTGCCATTGATTGAATTTGCCTACAACAACAGTTATCACTCCACGATTCAAATGTCTCCTTATGAAGCTTTGTATGGAAGGAAATACAGATCTCCTTTGTGTTGGGATAAAGTTGGAGAAAAGCATATTGAAGGACCGAAATTGATAAGGTATACTTCATAAAAGGTTCCATTGATTCGAGAGAGATTGAGGACAGCTTTTAGTGGACAAAAGAGTTATGCCGATCCAAAGAGAAAGGATCTTCAGTTTTTCATTGGATATCTTGTATTTCTAAAGATTTATCCAATGAAGGGAATTTTATGGTTAGGAAAAAGAGGCAAGTTGTCTCCAAGGTTTATTGGGCCTTTTGAAGTTTTGAGCAAGGTTGGGGAGGTTTCCTACAAGCTGGCTTAGCCTCCTAACATGGAAAAGGTGCATTTGGTATTTCATGTATCAATGCTTCAGAAGTATGTGGCTGATCCTTCTCATGTGCTACAAGTACCGAAAGTATACCTTCAACCAGATTTGACATATTAGGAAACTCCAATTTCTATTAAGGATCGAATGGTTAAGAAGCTAATGAATAAGGAGATACCAATGGTTAAGGTTTTGTGGAGAAACCAAGCTATGGAATAATGCAAATGGGAGAGTGAGCAAAGCATGCAAGATAAATATCCCCATTTATTTCAGGCTTGAGGCAGATTATTATAAATTTGAGGACAAATTTATTTAAGAGGGGAAGAATGTAATATCTATCATTTTGTTATATTTTTATTTATTGTGTAATTGATGAATTTAAATTAATAAAGGATATGAATGTTTTGGGGAATCCAGAAATTTCTGGTTGCAGGAAATTGTGAGGTTGATTGCATATTCTTAGAGAAATAATTTGGTAAAGTGTAAAACATGAAAGTTATGAGTTTATATCTTAACTGAAATTATGTTAAATGGCTTAGCAAAATTCTGTATGTGTGATGAGTTATATTCCTATGAGCTGGACTGGTCCGGTTGGGTATTTCTGCAAGAAATTGTATCTATTTGGAATTACTGGGAATGACTGAGGTAGATTGAGCCAAAGGTGTAAACATGAAAAATGTTTTTTTGTGTGTTGTGTTGTTGGCTGTAAAATTTTAGGATTTTTTTTGAATAAGTATAACTCAGTGGAGAGTAGAGATTATTAGGATTGTTCGGATAGATTTTTGGGCAGTAAGTCTGGATGATATTTAGAGAGTCACCATGGTCTATATGGTTGTCTCTATGATTTAAATTTGGCTATGTTGAGCCTTTATATGTCTATTTTAGGTGGCAAAAAGATTAGGAAGTTTGGACGTTTGTAGCTCAATTGCGAGCTGGTTAAGTATAAGTTGTCGAGGGAGAGTTTTAGCTTAGTAAGATCTGGTTATAGTGAGTCGGCAAAATGCCAGGTTGCATTTTACGAGCTGGCAGTGCGAGATAGCGAAGTAGCGAGATGAGATTGCCGAAGGGGCAATTGGAGAAGAGGATTTGGCGAAGAAGCATTATGCGAAGAGGGAATGTGCGAAGAGACAATTCGCGAGTAGGATTTGGCGAAGAAGGAGATAGGCGAAGCGAGTTGGCGAAGAGGTGAAGAGGCATTGCCAAGGTGGCATATGCGAGGAAGAGTTCGCGAGGAGAGTTTGGCGAGGCAGCATATGTGAGGTGCCATATGCGAGCTGGATTAGCGAAGTGGCATTGCCGAATCAGTTTGGCGAGCTGACATATGTGAGGTAGCTTTGCCGAGGCAGATTAGCGAGCTGGCAAGCGAGATTTCTGGGGCAGTGGTCTATTTAACCCCAGTAGCTCAATAGCATTTTTCACGATTTTCCCTTTATTCTTTCTTCGTTAATTTCAGTCTTTTCTCATATTAGTTCCATTTTATTTTCTAAGGCATTAATACTCAAATTAATGCATTTGACCTCAAGATCATTTTATATTATGGCAGAAATCATCAGATTTAAGCAAGAAATCTCAGAAATTTCAGTTTTGAAGAAACAAGGTAAATTTTCTTTTATATTTATTTATGTTTGTTGGTTAGAATAATTAATACTGGGTGTGTAGAATTTATTACAAGCAATTTGAAGTCATTAATGGTAATTAATGTGGAAGGAAATTAAAATTTTGGGACTGTCATGAATAGTACCATGAACAGTAAATCCTAATTAAATGTAGATTTTTCTTTAAGAGATAATTAAATTGATGTTGGGAATTAAGAATAGAAACTCTAAGATCATTAAATATTCAGAAATCATGTTAAATATTTTGATTTAGATAAAACCCTAATTTTGAATATTTTGGAAATTTCATATGAGGAGGACATCAAAATAATTGAGGAGTTGGAATTGAACAAATTGCTAAGGAAAATTTAAGAGAAATTGTGTAAGAGGTAAGTATGAACAGTTTATATATATATATATATAATGTAAATGACTTGATCAATTTTCTTGGATCAAGTTCATATGCTTCTTGCTTGTTGAATTTGATTGAATGATGATATATGTTGATGGTCTTGAGACCAATATGCTTCTTATGAGATTGAAACCACTTGACCCTATGGATAGAACGCTCTTCCCAATGAGAGTAAATTCATTAGTCCATTGTGCACTTTGGGAGCCTAGCTGATAGGGTTTATATCAGTGTTCCACCTAGAAGGGACTATGAGCTCTAAGCGTATGCCTGGCCAAACATGCGTTCACGTTAAGGTAGCAAGGCTACTGATACGTATATTATGACATGAGATCAGTTCTATCACATGAGATTTGATAATGCCATTCTTTGTGGGCATTTTGTATTCTAAATAAGAACCATGATTCGATTTGTGATATGATTTGATAGTGCTAATTATTATAAGCACTCATATTCCTTCAACTAAAAGGTTGTGATTCTTTCATACCCATATATATATATAAATGTATGTCCATGATTATGATTTGATATCTAGATTCTTGAATTATGATGTTCATATCTTGCTGAGTTGAAGGCTCACTCCTCTTATGTGGATTTCAGGTGATAGCATAGCTCGCGAGGGAGCTAATAGAGAAGACCAAGATTCTTGACTCGTTCTTCCAAGAATCCTACATTGTAATTGTTTTGAAATACGATTATGTATATTCATTAAATGGTATTATCATACAATATGTATTTAGGAGTATACTCTAGAGCTACGTAGTCAGTCATTTGAGGATACCACTATTTTGATGTATGAATTGTTACCTTTTGGGAACTCTTGTTCCTTAGTGATGTGAGATGCATCTTTTGATCAATAAGGAATAAGAGAAAGCTATGAAATGATAATGGCAAAGATATGATTGATGTTTAATTGAATTTATAGAAATGATCATTGTATGGTAGTATATGATGTTTATAATTGATATAATTGTGTATAAGATTCATGATATGTGAGTTCTACGGGTTTATGGTAGCCTTAAGCCTACCCTTGCCTTAGGACCGTCGCACCACTGGAGTTGGGGTGCGACAGAAATGATCTATATCCATTGATTGTTATTAAAATTTGCAATACATATTGTATTTGTTCACATCAAAAATCTGAATCCTGATATTGTACTTGATTAATAATATACCTAAATGTTCTCACAAGTAAGCACACCAAATGTTTAATCGTACACCATGATATTTATTGTTGAATTGCTACCTTTATATCAACTAAGGAAACCGTCACATGTTCATCGAATTATATTGACATTGATTGTTAAGTAATCCCATGTATACCAATTAAATGCCATTGTATTGTAATGATTCAAATGATTACTTGATATTGTTAATGATTTACATTGGCCTATTTATATATGGATTTGACAGAGCTTCCATACCGATGGGGTAGCGGGTAAATATCATCAGCAATGTACACATTGACTTTATATGGTACCCTAGCTGGGAACGGTTAACTGTACTAGCCATAGGGCCTAATCAGCCTTATGTACATGATATGAGATTGATATGAGATATACGTGTTCATGGACCATTATTTGTCTTATCTATATGATATGAATATTGTTTACTTGTTCATTAATTCCATACCTTGTTTCTTATTGTTTACCATTGATAACCATTCTTTCATCTATTATTGTTCATCATTGATATGATTGTTACATGTTCCAAACTCCCAAAGACATTTGGTGTGAAAATTAATTAAACTTTGACACACAAATTTGATATACTTATATTATTCATTGTATTTATTGATATTTGACTTCCATTGATATACCTTGTAAATACCTATATTACCTGTTTAATGATGTATACATGCTCACTAAGTATTTTATACTCTCCCTATTGTGGTATATAATTTTTACAGGAATGAGATAGTGAAGACTAATTCCAAGTTAATTTCTTCTCCGACTTGAAATGTCAAGTATATCGAGGTAGAATTTTATTCTCTAAAGGTCATAAGTGTTAACTCATAGAGCTCTATGGTACTATGTATAATTAGATGATTAAGTACTATAATGATATATGAACAGTGAAATAACTGACGTTTCAATGGCATTCAAAATGTAATATGTAATGCTTATTGATTGATAAAGATAATAACAGTGAAGGGATTAAGACAGTGATACTAAAAAAGTTAAAATGAAATTCACATATTTTGAAAGAGATTTCGAAGTGCCATGTATGTCTGTATGAACTGTGAAGTTGAGGGTATAAGGATGAAAAATTATTAGGATTGTAAAATATTTTATATGCAGGTTGTGTAATTTTTAATAGACCTAGTTTTGGGTCGGGAAAAGCATTAGAATTTCAAAGGAAACTTTGGCAAAATTTCTGTAAAATTTACAAGTAAATAATAGAATTTAAACATTAATGCATGAGTTAAGATATTGATATTGATAATTGGATTGTTAGCGGGTTCTACGGGTTTTCGATGATCTTATGTCTACCCGTGCCCTAGGACCATCGCGTTCCAAAAGTGGGACGTGACACTTCTAAATCCTTGATATACCGATTTTCAAGAGTCAAATATGATGTTTCAATAGTAACCAGTTTAGAATACATGGCCTAAATATGCCATTGGTTAATAAGATCGTCACATGTGACAGTAAGTATTTATTTTCTCCATGAACGAGGAAAATTTATTTTAGGAAACCAACAAAAAAAATAATTAGTAATATTTTCAACTAATTCTGACTAAATTTCGACTCATTCGACTAATTTTCAACTAACTTCAACTGTTATTAGTCGAAAAATAGTTGAAAAAAGTCAAAAAATATTTAAACACAATTTAGTGTCTCAAATTCAAGAATTTTAAACTAATTCCGATTAATTTTGAATTCATTTGATTAATTTTCAACTGACTTCGACTTTATACTTTAGGTTAGTTAAGTTGAACTTAGTCAAAAAATAGTTAGTTGAGTCGAAATTAGTCGAAAAGTAGTAAAAAAAATATTCAGAATCAATTAACAGTCTCAAAACAGCTAATTCAAAAATTTTAAACTGACTCCAACTTAATAATCTTAAAAGCAAACACCCAATAGCTTTAGATCAAATAATCTTTAAAACAAAACATAAATAAATAAGATAAACAAAAACTTACGAATTAAATGAATAAGAATGAGCTAGGATTCAGAAGAGAGATAGGAATTGAAAATAGATTTCTACATTCCAAAGATCGGTAGAAGTCTCGAGCACTTTCTGGAAGTCCAGAGAGAAAGGGCATTGGAAAGTATGGTAATCATGTGGTAAAAAGAAAGGAGTGAGTATTAAAATTGTCCTACGAAGGTAATGTTAACCTATAAAAATAAAGAGTGTCAAAATTATAAACTTTCAAAGAAGAATGTATTTTTATGAAAAGGGCGTATTACAAAAAAATACTAACTATTTGTGAAATTACAATTTTATTACGAACTAAAAATTTTGGTAATTTTATACATAATTTCAATTTTTGGCAAATTTAGCACAAAATCGAAATCCAGTAAGAACTTCGGTGTTGAAGTTGACGTGACATGCTGACGTGATATTTTTTTTCCACGTTAATGTCTGACTAGGAAATTAAATCGAACTAACTAAATCAAATCAAACCCAACTAATTTGAATCGATCGATTCAATTTTCTAAAATTCAGTTCGATTCTATTAATTTTTTTGAAATTTCTTTTTTTTTTTGGTTTGGTTTTTCAAAAAGAAACTGAATAATTTTTATTTGGTTCCATTAATTTTTTTGAATTTTTGATTCGTTTTTGTGAGTTTCATTTTAGTTCAGTTCAAACTAAACCGACTGATTACTTACTCTTTCATTTCTTTTTTCTTTTTATTATTTTTTTAATTTCCTAATCAATCAATATCCAAAATATGGATCTATTAAAATTGGTTAGGTTCGGTCTTTTGAAGATTGAAATAACTAAACCGTACTAAACTGAAATAGAAAGCAAGTTATTTAGGTTGAACCAATATATTTTTGTTTGATTATTTATTTATTTAAATAAAATAAGTATATAAATAGTTTGTTTAGATTATTCGATTTATTTTTGAAGAAAATCAAACCGAATAAAAAACCAAAATTTCAAAAAAATTAATCGAATTGAACTAAAGTTTGAAAAATTGAATCGAACTGATCAATTCAAGTTAGTTTAGTTCGGTTTAATTCAATTGGTTAGATTTGATTTCCTAGTTAGGTGTTAACTTGGCAATAATAATAATAATAAATGTCATGTCAGCTCCGACACTTGATGTAATAACCCGAACGATTATAATTGAAAACCCAAATCGGGTAAGATTTTTTTTTTTTAATTCTCCAGAGTGCAATAATTGAAAATTTATCAAGGACAATGGAAAATAGACATTAAAGTGAATTTTAGAATTTAAATGAGAATTAAATCGAATAAAATGGGCAATATGAACATAGTTGAATATGCTAGAGTATTAAAAATCATAACAAAGTAAATTGAAAATTCTTAGGAGTTAATTAATTGATTAATTACTAATTAATCAAGAGTTAGCCTAAAATGTCAACAAAAGTAGCTAAATAATTATATATATATCTATAGGTATATATCTATAATTATTTATATAATTTAAAATGATTTAATTATGATTTTCTTTTCTTTATTTCTTTTCCTTATTTACTTTTCTCTAATTTTCCTACCGGGCCATTTATTATATATAGAGATAAATATGATAAGAAACCATAATCTTCTTCAATTTCTTCTCCCATGGCCGAAATATTGAAGCTTCTTCTCATAGAAAAATTTTCTTCTTAGCTTCCTAAAATCATTTGATCTATCACAAATTCTTTCACAAATAATTCTTCCCCCAACCTCTAATTGAATTATTTGGACTTAGATAGAGATTTGGTACAATTTTTCTCCAAGGTAAATTTCTTAACAAGTTTTGAAATTTATTTTTGATGAGTTTTTTGAGTGATTAAGTTGTAGGATGATATTTCTAGAATAGAGAAATTGATTGGGAATTCTGAAATTTTCTGTTTCAGGAATTTCCTATGACTTGGCAGAAATTTTGGGTTCCATTTTCGTACCCTTAGAGGTATAATTTGAAAATATGTAAAACACAAAAGTTGTAACTGTGTATGTGTAGAATATATTTTCTTCAGAACTTTTTTACTGAATCCTTCTTTGTTGAGAGATATGAGTCTCCAAATATGATTGACTCGGATAGGGTTTCATTTCTATGAAATTCCTGAGACTCAGCAGAAAGTTGGAGTTAAGTTTTGAGGACTTTAATATAGGAATTTGATAATATTCAAAAAATAAAAGTTGTATATACACATGTCAGGAATATTTTGTATTTTGTAAGTTTTATCAAATTCTCACTTTATTGTTAACTATGGACCCCTGAGATAGACTGGATCGGGCTAGGAATTTCAGAAGTGTAACCCTTCTGAAATTGGTAAATATGAGGACCTTAGGATCCGAATCGGGGGAAAGTCAAAACATGAGAAATGTGTAATTATGTCTTAGATAAAATTTAGTAAAAACAGAGTAGCATTTGGATATGTAAATAATGAGTTATAAGTGAAACATCAGGGTATGATCGGGTAGAAATTTCAGGATTTTTGAATGTTGTTTAGAATTTAGGTTTACTTGTTGTATTGTAATGTAATTAGGTTTCTAAATTGAGATTTATGTTTGTTATAGATACACAAAAGACAGATAAAGGAAAATACAAGGAATTGGAAGACCACCCTTTTAGTTTGTGGTTGGATACATTGGAATTTTGATGTGTGTAACATATATGTTTCTTTACTTGTTGTCTCTGTATATTGTTTCCTTGAATCTTCCCTAAGAAATTGTTTTATTATTAAAGTTTCTTGATTATGTAGCCATTGTTAATTGAATCCTTGATATATAAATGTATTGATTGGTGTACATTATTGGTTAACATTTTACTTATCCTATATATGGGACCATTGACAGTACTACTCTACCGATGGGGTAGATGTTTGTTCATCGGGCATTGTGCACAGTATATAGGTTCAATTGAAAAAATCGAGAATTATTGATACCTTATGTGAGTTTAATTATATCTTAAAACTTCATTATAGTCATACTTTAAAACATGGCAGAACTATCTTCTAATGTGATAGTAGGTAAATACTATCGGCAATATACACATTGACTTATTCATTAACCCTAATTAGGAAGGTTTAAGTCCTAGCCATAAGGTCTGATCAACCTTATGAATTTTATGAGTTTAACCTACTAATATGTAGCTCACGAGACTTTTTGATGAGCATGAGATCCTATATCTATTATGTTTCATTTCTATTTATGTTAACTAACTATTGATTTATGTGACCCTAATTACATTATTTGTTTACTTATTGATTATTAACTTTCTTTAATTATTAATTCTGAATATTTTAAATTTTATATGAAATGAGTATTTGGTGGATTGTTTCTTCCTTATCAAGACTTTATGCATAATAATATGTTTATAGCTCACTGAGTAATTATACTCACCTTTTAGAGGATTAACAATTTTAGGTTCGAAGTATATTGTAGCGGTTCCCGACGCATCTTTCTTCTTCAGTGAAATTGATTTCTTTTGGTTATATAAATTCCTAAAATATGTTATTTTTGTTATTCCATAGAAACTCCATGGTTTTGTTTAACTAGTTATTAGTTTATTTATGTAAAATGTAATTAAATTATATAAATTATTTACTTAGCATTTTGTGAATTATAAAAGATAAATGTTTGATGATAGTGATGGGATGGAATATATGTGGATTATGTGTTGGAATTGAATCAGGAAATAAATATAATAACAGGTGATTCATGAGTTTAATAGCAGGAATTTTATGAGTGTTAGATGTGTAAGTGGATTCTACACGCTAGGACTGGGACGTGACAAATTAGGTAGGTAAATAGTCATAAGTATATATTTGGGGAAAAAAAAAATCATTTCGGACCTCTTGAATTAATGCATGTGTAATCTATTGATATCAACTTTGATTCTTCCATATTAAGTCCTCAATTTTTTTTTTTTCACATTTGTGGATTGTTTAATATAAAAAATTAAAATATTGAGAAATTTATTTATGGTGGTTTAAATGATAATATTGTCCTTAATTAATTACATTACAACTATATTTTTATCGGTTCATCGGTTCAATTAATTCAATTGGTTTGATTCAAAATTTTTATATAAATTTAAGATTAAAATTTGAGGTGAAATTATAAAAATTTAAAAATAAATAAAACTAATCATTACATTATTTTTTTTTTCCAATTTAACCTGAGTCCAAACAAGTTTTCAAAACATTTATTATTACTCTTTCCAACTCTAATACGATTTCACATTCATATAAAAAGAAAATATTACAATGTTAAATGCTTTTAAAAAATAATTGTTTTTTTTATAGAGATAAAATTATAATTTCAAATTTCCTCTCTATTTAGAGAGTCAAATTATTTATTTGCACTTCATTTGCAATAGCTTTTCACAATTTTCTTTTAGATATGGTAAAGTCATGCAAATGTTGCAAAAGAAAACTCGAATATATAATGATATGGTGATTTAATAGGAATAAGAGATGAGGTTAAAGAAATTTTCTAATTAATTTAAAGTGATTAGTAATTAGGAAAGTAAATAATTATAAGTATACTTTTAGGGGAAAAAATAATTTATAACCTAATGAATTATTGTGTATATATGTCTATTTGTAGGTCCCAAAATTGAGTTTGTTTGAATATCAAATTATGATAACATATTAAAATTTATGGGCATATATATATGGACTTATAAATAGATAAGTCTTGAAAATAATTTGTATAAAACTAATTGATTTGTATTATATTTAACATCAATTTATTTATAAATTTTTTATATATTTTATTATTATTCAATATGAGATATATTTCCTAACAAAATCACCAATGACATTAAATTATAATATTAAGATATTAATACACAAAAATATATGGATCAAGTTTATTATATATAGATCAATTAAAAATAATAAAAATATATCATATATATTATTTCTAAAAATATAAATTGGGATCTACTGAGAAAAAATTAATAATATAACTTTATATAAACTTAAGAGCTACTTGATATACATACCCAAAATATTTCCTAAAGTAATATTGGGTTAAACTTACTAATATACAATTACATGTTTAACAATTTTATATTTAAATTTTAATATACCAATTGACGTGTAAATATATTTGAGGATATCTTTAACTGTTTAAATAAAAAATTATTTAAATTTTTTTTAGAGAATGATTTGATTTATCAACATTTTTTTTGTAATTATCTAGTAAAAAAAAAATGCTTTTATATGATTACATGTTTGTATATATTAAAGGATAATGACAACAAAACTGTAATATCTGTCATTTTTGAAGTGTATTTATTGATTTTATATGTTTGGAGAATTTTTAAAAAATTTAAATGAGAAGTTTGAAATTTCAGAAATTTTTGTTTAAGAACTGCAGCAGAATTCAATATTGACCATTACTTACTCTTAAAGACACAATTGGGTAAAGTGTAAAATATGAAAGTTGTTAATTTATATTTTAGCTATAATTCTGTAAAATGGTTTGGTAAAAATTCTGAGTATATGGTTAGTTGTGTCTATTTGAGCAAGGCTGGTCTGGATGAGAATTCCTGCAGGGATGCAGTACATGTTTGAAATTTCTGAGAATGACTGAGGCAGAATTTGTTGAAGTTGTAAACATGAAAAATGTTTCTGTGTGTGTTGAGATGATTTTTGTAAAATTTTAGAATTTTTGGATAAGTATACCTCAGTGGAAAGTATTTTGTATCAGGGCTGTTCGGTCGAATTTTGATGCAGGAGTCTGGGTGACTTTTGGAGAGTCACCACTGTCTGAGTATTGATTAGTTTGATATGAAATTTGATTGTGTTGTGCTTCTGTCTGTTGATATTAAGTGGCGAGAGGACTTGATGAGTTTGGATTAGTATAGCTCATTTGCGAGCTGGTTTAATGTGGGATGTTCAGACAAGAGTTTAACTTAGAAGTATTTGGTTTTGGAGAGCTAGCATTATGCGGGAAGGCATTTTCGCGGACTGGTAATGCGAGGCGGCATTTTGGCGAAGAGCTTTGGCGAGAAGCTTTTGGCGGAGAGCTTTTGGCGAAGAGAAGTTAGAGAGGAAGCATTGTGCGAAGAGAGATATGCGAGGTGGCAATTCGCGAAGAAGCGAAGAGACGAAGGAGCATTGCCGAGGTGGCTTATGTGAGGATGAGTCGCGAGGAGAGTTTGGCGAGGCAGCATACGCGAGGTAGCATATGCGAGCTGGATGTGCGAGGCAGCAATGCCGGATCAAGATTGGCGAGTTAGCAAGTGCGAGCAGAGAATGCGAAGTGGTTAGCGAGCTGGCTAGGCGAGGGAGATTCGCCGAAGCAGTCTGGCGAGGGAGATTCGCCGAAGCAGTCCGGCGAGGGAGCTTTGCCGAGGCAATTTGGCGAGCTGGACAGCGTGTTTCTGGGCAGAGGTCTATTTAACCCCAGTGACCCAGCGGCGATTTTCACGATTTTTCCTTCTTTCTTCCTTTGTCGATTTCATTCTTTTCTCCCAATTGTTCCATATTTTGTTCTAAGGCATTAAGATTTAGATTTATGCAATATACTTCTAGATTAGTCTATTATTAAGGCAGAATCATCGAATTGAGAAGAGTTTTGCAGAAAACTCAGTTTGAAGGAAATAAGGTAAATTTTCTCCCTAAAGTTATTTTCTTTGGATTTGTCTAAGTCTATGGGTTAGGATAATTAATTCGGGGTATACAGAATTTATTGCTAGTGATATGAAGAAATTAATAGTAATTAATGTGGGAGAATTTTTGGAGATTAAACTGCTGTGAACAGTAACTCCGAATTTAATGTGGAATTTAATGTAGTTTTTCTTTAAGAGAATTAATGGGATATTGTTGGGAATTAAGAATAGAGATCTTAAGATAATTTATTATTAGGAAATCATGTGGAATATCACTAATTTG
>CANXYC010578656.1:0-12137 GCA_948193065.1 Aleurites moluccanus | reverse complement strand
TCGTGTCGTCTGTTCCTTCATTGTCCCTTTGGGGGTATTCCCTTGTTGGGGGGGGTTTGTTTTTGGGGGTGGGGGGGGGGGGGCAATGCCCCCCGCGGTATGGTACAGGGTAATTATATAAATGTACCATGGATTATATATATATATATTGTATTTGTAACCCTAGTGTTTTTTATCTCTCTGAAGAATAAAATTTCAGTCGCTCTGCTCCCGAGAACGTAGGCATATTGTTGAACCTTGTTAATTCTTGTGTTCTTTATCTTACTGTTATGCTTGATCTCTTTTATTCTTGTTTCTATAGCCTGTTTCTCAACACAAAATATTATATTTATTTAGAAGGATATAAGATTTTCTTTTTCTTCTTAATTATAGTATAAGAAATATAAATATGTATTGAAATTCTTTTGTCTTTTTTATATTATTTTTTTTTTGTAAATTTTTTTAAATTGAAATATTTTAAAAATGATATAACACTTTTTTTTTTAATTGGTATCACAATTTTTTAATTTGAAATATTATATTTATTTAAAAATGATATTATATATATATATTTTAATTTTTAAAGTATATATATATATATATATTTTAATTAAGTGTTATATATATACAGAGAGAGAGAGAGTATTTTTAACAGTTAATGTTCATAGTTTAATTATAGAGAGATAGTATTTTTCAACATTAAATGTTTATAGTAATTTTAAGAAATGAAAAATCATATATATAGTAATTTTATTATATCTAAGAGATCAAATAAGTGTATTTAAAAATTTTAGTATGTATTTAACCGTTCCCTTTTATATATATATATATATAAAAAAAAAAAAAAAAAGCAACGCAAACTTGATAGAAATGAAGTGCTTTTATTTATGTATGTATATAGAGTTGTGTGTGAGAGTTGATGTGAGCTTAAGATTACTTTTTTGAAAAATAGATTACTTTTGTGAAATTAACTAACTATTATTATTAATTGTCAAAGTCATGCTTTTTATTTTAATTAGTTGAGGAGCTTATATTATTATTATTATTATTTAATAAATTTATTTTATCTCATTAATTAGCTATGATAATAATAATATAAACTGTGAAAATAATAATATCCTAATTTTAATTAGCAAACTCATCTATTGTATATATATATATATGGTTCATGAATGTAATGAAAAGAGTTAATATATATTAATCATTAAAAGTCATTACAATAATATTGAATTTAATAATATTAATTTTATATCATTTGATAATATGTACATACTTATAATTACTTTCATAATAATATCAAATATCAACATATATTGATAAACTGTTAATAGTATTATCAAATGTTTATAATAATATTATTAAAATTTTTTGACCGGTTTTATATTAATATTTATTTGCATTAAATTCTTATTTTTAATAGCACGTAAATCTTACTGTTGCAAAATGTTATTTATTATAGTGGATGACATATCATTTCTATGTGATACATATTATTTTTTATATTAAACAATTATAAAGTATTAAATAAGATAAGTACAATAAAATATTAAAAAATAAAATAAAATTGTACAACAGATGAAATTTAGTACATATAATATTGGAGAATCAAACATTAATTATTATAAAATAAATATTTGAAATGCTTAATTAGGCAATATATATATATATATATATATATAATAAAGAGTCTTGTGAGGGAACCTCCCTACAATGAAGCCTCCCCTAGATGGCTTTTATTATAAGGTGGCTCACATCCTAATAACATAATCTAGCACACTAAAATATAATCTAATAATAAATATATATTTTTTTAAATAATAAATTTAAAATTAATTCCTCAATATATAATTCTTAAAAAAAACTAATAACCTAATTAGTTCCTTTAATTAATGATAAAGAATAAAAATGTAGGTAGAGACTCCAATGCCATTAGGTTCTAGTTAGCAAATTAAAGAAGATTATAAAAACCTTAATTATATAAAAAAAAATCCTTAATTTTAGCATTTAAAATTAAAATTTAATATTTAATCATTTTAAATTATTTGATAATGTATATTTTAAAAAAATTTAATTACTTTAAAAATAATTTAAAATAATAAATTAAAATTATTATCTTTATTTTATAAGTGATTAAATTTTTTAATATTTATATAATTTAAAAATAATATGACTTATTTTATTTAATTTTTAATTTTTAATTTTAATTTTAATTTTTTAATTTAATGAAAGCGGAGTTAATCTTTACTAAAACCATTATGATAAAAGTGATTGTATACATAACAATAAAGGGACGTAATATTAAATTTTTTTTTTTTCTATAAAATTTACATTCGAGATTTTATTTAAAAAATATTAAATTTATTATCATTTGAATTAATAGATCTAATATCTTAACTAATATATAATTAAGACCATCATAATAATGTATATAAATCTTCCTGAAATTTTTGCTAAAATACCATATAAAATAATTGTTTTAACTTTTATTTATATATTGGTGGCACTCTTTCCTAGCTCTGGTGTCAACATACTACCTATAGCTAAGGCAAACCTTTTATAGTCTAATTATAGGGAGCTTTTTGCTTAAGACATGTTAGCTATAAAAGTTTGAAATCTCGAATATAATATTGGGCGAAAGTAAAGGAATTTATTGAAAATGAGGAGTCATTCTCTCAAATGTATAAATCAAATTAAGAAGTGTTTTGAGTTATTTTTTCAAATAAAATTTTTTATCTAAATATATGCATAAACTAATTTAAAAATATTCTTGACTATATATATAAAAGATTTTGTATATTTTTTTATTGTCCATAATCCTTATGAAAATATTCATAATGATTATGTTAAAGTTATAAATTTCACATGAATTAAATAAATATATATATAATTAAATTTTTTAATCTCAATAATTAATTTTAAAAATTAGTATTACCAATGATATATAAACTCTCAATATTTCTAATATGATATCGAAGAGAAAAAATAATTCATCCCCTATTTTATCATAATTTAGATTGAGATTTTAATTTCTCTTTCAATTTCATCCAGTAATAAATTTCTATCAATTATTTTTTCGTTTATGTTGGATTTTCAATTTTATCTAAATGATAGATTTTTTTTAATTATTTTCTTGTCGGATGATGAGTTTTTAAATTTTTATTTTCAATTCAATAAATTTAAAAGATGTTGAATAATCATATACATAATTAGATTTTCTAACATCAATAGTTAACTTTTGAAATTAATATTTTTAAAAATATATAAGTTTTCAATATTCCTAACATATTAATAAAAATATTATTTTTTTATATTAAATAATTTTTTATTATATCTTAATTGATTTTTTAAAAATAATTTAAAAAAATATAAAAATGTTTTGAAGCTCAATTGTCAAATCAAATTTTTATAAAAATAAAATTTTTCAACCAAAATTTTCATAAACTGCTTTTACCTAGTTAAAAAAAATATATATATAATTTAAAAGAGTTAAAATATATTTTTAATTAGATATCAAACACTTTTAATTAAAAAGTAAAGTGCCTAGATTATCAAATTAAGGATCCAATTTATATGAATAGAATCTAAATAAGAATAATCGAAAAATATAGCATATAGTAAATTAAAATGAAGAGTTTTATTAAAAAAAAAAAAAAAGAAATGGATAAAGGAAGAGAAAAGCAGCACACAAATCAAGAATTTGTAATTGTAAATGAAAGCAACAAAATCAAGGAATGGATAAATGTTGCTGAAAGTTCAGAGAAAGGACTTTAGAATTCCGTACTTTAGAATTACCAAACCCAGACAGAGAGTAACTGGTCAATATTTATAAATAAAATAGAATAAAGTGATGAGCTGGAAACACGTGCGAGAGAGAAACAGAGCACGTGCATCGGTGGAGAATGCGTTGGGCTGTAGAGGCAAATGTTGCCTGGTTGACTGGAGACATTTGGGTCTTAAGAAAGGGGCGTGGCTCGTGGCCCCCACTCCCCCCACGCGTGGCTATTGCCACCAAACGACACCGCCTTGCTTCTTCTTCTTCCTTTTTTCTTATTTTGACTCTGTGTACTATATACTCTCCCTGCCACTGCCAGCATCTGCTTCAGTTTTTGTTTCTCAATCCTTTGAAGTCCCCAAACACAATAACTGCTGCTCTGTAAGACACTTTCGTTATCTATGAGAATTTTATAATGAGTTACAGAATTTTTTACTTTATTTATTAGTTTTTCATTGTTTATCCATTTTGCATTGATAGAATGAAAACTCGGATATAAATATATTATCTAATTGAAAAATACAGTATTATTAAATTATATTTACTTATTTGATCTCTTATTCTTTAAAAAGAGGAAGGAGAAAGAAGTTTAACAGTTACCCTCTACTCATCCTTTATGGAGTTTCAAATGCATTATAACGTGATTCCGAATGTAAATAATTTTAACTCTTAAAACAGGAAATGTTTTGTAAACTAATATATATAATACAGAGGTAAGTATATATTTTTTAAATAATAAATTTAATATCAATTTTTTCTTATTTAATATAAAAAAATAAAAATATTTTTATTTTTATAACTATTATTCCTTCATCTTCAAAAAAAAAAAAAAAAAAATCAAATCAATTTAGTCCATCATATCAAATTATAAACTATCAATAGTAATTAGATATGGGAAATTATTAGATAAAACGGGAGTATATTTTTTTTATTTATATAAAAATAAATCAATATGAATATATTTTTATTTTAATCATATTTTATATAAGTATAAAAAATATATTTTATTTTTACCTAATAATTTTTCATTAGATAGAGATTACTAAGTAATAACTATCAATAAGGTAAATATAATAATTAATTACTTAAATTATGAATCTTTATTATAATTAACACGCTAATATATTAAATTATCATTAATTAATTTATAATTCTATGTGATAGGTTAAATTTATTTACAACTTTCTTCCTTTCCCCATTATATCTTAACAAAATAAAACTATTTCATCCATTCTCTTTATTATTACGCTGTAAAGTAAATTTTTTTTATTCATTAATCCATTTTCCATTTTATTTGAGGAAAATACATGTACACCCAGGCCCAGCCAACATATATATAATACAAGTCAAATTTCTCACTCGAAAAGAAAAATAAATAATAGAAACGTAATTTTAAAGAAATATATATATATATATATATATTTACAACTAACCATTGGTTATGTATATGATGGATGGATATATCCTAAATGCAAGCAAAAACTTTTCTTTATTTTATATCCATGAATAATTTGAAAGGAAAGAACTAAGTGGCTTCCACTTCTTCCTTTGAAGTGAGTTTTAATTTTTTTTATATTCACTATTTAATTTATCTTTTATAATTTTTTATATAATTTTAAATGTTTTAAAATAATTTAAAATTAATATAAAGTAATTAATAGGATAGAAAATATGAAAGTTTAAAATTTTTATTTTTATTTTAAATTTTTGCATATAACAATCTCATTTAAACAAATTTCTTAAAAAAACTTATTTCAACAAATTAATGATGAAAAAAAGTAGTAATATAAAAAAAATAGATAAGATAGTATAATATTTTTAATATACACATTATATTTATTCATAATTCTTTTTTTTTTTTCATTAAATATATTGTATTTGATAATTTAAATTTTTATATTAATATATAAAAAATATTAACAGGGAGACCGGTTTAAAAATTTTTATAATAATAATAATAATTATTATTATTATTTATATAAAATATATAATAATATTATATTTATATATCTTTTTATTTAAAATATTATTTATATATTCTTATTTTTATGACGCATAAAAATTATTAAAATATTTTTCGATAACAAATCGTGTGAAATGCGTGTTTACGAAGTAGTATCTAATAATGTTGAATCAAAGAGAAAATTTCAAACTTCCTCTTTGATTAGAATTGTAATTATATTTTTTTTTTTATAGAATTTTAAATTTTTTTATACGATTTTTGAAAGTGATTAAATACATTAAGAAAAGTTAATTGATATCAAATTTATTAAGATAACAAAAGAAGTTAAACAGTTACTAAATAATTATCAATTTTAATTTAGTTGACAAATTATTAGGAGAACACACGTTAATTATGAATAATTCAATATTTATGAAAATTATCCATACATAAATGATAATATATATTCGTTTCAATTTGCATATATACTTTTTATTATTTTTTGGTTTAAAAAATATCCTCATAGTCATCTTGGGAGCACATAGATTTATTTATTTATTTACGGTTTAAATATACTTTTAAACATTATCCAAACCTAAGAACGCTCCCCTTCAATTATAAGGGAGTATTTGGTAGAGCGATTGCTAAATGTGCGATTGATGTAAAAGTGCGATTGGCGCCGATCGCTAAAAGCAGCTTATAGCTGCTTATGGGATTTACCGATTGAAGAGAAATTTTGCCATAATCGGAGTTTTTAGTTGGCCAACCAAATAACACAAATATTTCCAATTGATGACGCGTATATTGACAATCGACAATTATGAGTGTTTAGTTGATCAACCAAACAGCCCCTAAGTAGTTTTGTTAAAGTATAATCATAGACTCCATCTGAACTAAAAAATAATGAATAAATTATAATTTAATCTTTAAAATTTTACATAATTAATTAAGTCATCTCTATTTTTTTAAAAATCAACTAGTTTGTTCATGTAATTTAATTTCGCAATAAAATTGATCATTTCATTATTTTTTTTCCATTAAATTTTAGTAAAATAATTAAAATAATCTTGTATATATATAAAAAATAAGAGAAAAAATTTATTTTTAATTATTTTAGTTAAATATAAAAATATTTTTAATTAAATATACAAAAAATAAAAAAATAAATTAAATAAAAAGTAATTTATTTATTTGAATTTTAAATAAAAAAAATATATGTATGAATATTTCATACAAAAAATATTCATATATATTTATAAATATTATATTTTTAAATAAAAAAATATTGAAAAAAAGAGAGAATTTAGAAATAAGGTTATTTAAAAAAGAAGTGTGATTAGTTCTTATATTTTGATTCTATCAATGAATTTGATTCTTCTGCCATTTTCTTTGATTTTTTTCTTTAAATTTTAATAAAATAACCAAAAAAGTCTTGTATATATCTAAAAAATAAGAGAAAATATATTTAATTATAATTAAATTGTAAAAAATAATTATTTTAATTAAATATAAAAAGAAAATAAATTAAATAATTAAATAAAAAGTAATAGTTTTAATTAAATAAAAATTAATTTTATTTATTTTAATTTTAAATTAAAGTATAAAAAATAAAAATTATTTATAAATATTTTATAAAAAAATATTTATATATATTTTTAAATATTTTAATTTTAATTAAATGAAAGCAAGAAAATAGAGAATTTAGAATTAAAATTAGAACATTTAAAATTATATTTTCTTTTTTTTTAAAGTTAAAATTAAAATATTAAAAAAAATATATAAATATTTTTCCGTATGAAATATTCATACATAATTTTTTAAAATATTTAATTAAAATTATTATGAATTTTCTCTTATTTTTTTTATATATATACAAGGCTCGTTTGATCATTATACTAAAATTTAATGAAAAAATCAAAGGAAATAGACAAAAATATCAATTTTATTGACGAAATTAAAGTATAAAAACTAACTGCACTTCTTTTTTTAAAATATTTTCATCCCTTAAATACCCTAATTTTCTCTTTTTTTTCTATATTTTCTTAATTTTTCATTTAATCAAAATTAAAATACTTGAAAAATATATATTTCCTATATGAAATATTTATGCAAATTTTTTTTCCATATTTTAATTTAAAATTAAAATAAATAAAATTATTTTTATTAATTATTTAATTAAAAAATTATTTTTTATATTTAATTAAAATAATTAAAAGCAGATTTTTTTTCTCTTATTTTTATATATATACAAGGCCATTTTAGTTATTTTACTAAAATTTAAATGAAAAATCAAAGAAAATGAATGACTAAATTTATTAATAAAATTAAAGTATTAGTTAAGAAATAATTGATTGGTTTATCAAAAAGTAATGATGATTTAGTTAATTATATAAAATTTTAGAAATTAAATTGTAATTTGCTCATTATTTTTTGTCTACTTAAGGTTAGGGACAAACCGTAATGAAGAATTGAAAGGACCCGTTGTTAGGTCTGGATAACGTTAAAAAAAAAAACGATTTACTTCTTAGGATAATTATGAAGATGATATTTAAATTTTATATTTATTTTTATTTTTTATATTTTAAGTTTTAAATATTATTTTTTCATAAAGTATACATTTTATATTTTATAATTATTCATTATATTATGTTTATCGTTAGATAGTAATTTCTTAATGTAACAATTCATAAAACTATACAGAAAACTATACGGATGTAAGTGAATTATAATAATGAATAAAAAGTTAATAAAAAAATAAATGAGTTAAAAAGATATAAAGAAAATATTCAAGGATAATTTTTACAGAAAAATTTTAAGAACGATAATAGATATTATAAACAGTAATGAATTTTTATAATATTTTTAAGAAATATTTTATTAAAATTTATTTAGGATACCTTAAATTAGGATCGTAAATTATTAAGGAAAAATAATTTGAGAATTTATATGAAGTTAGAAAGACAAATGGATAGTGTGAAAAAGAAAATAATAAAAAAATCCTATTTTGAGATAATTATCAGTTCTTGATTTCTAAAAATTTTTTAACAGTTAATTTGTTCAAATTTATTTTATATGATTTAATTTAGATAGATTATGGTCCAATTAAAAATAAGTTGGAAGTGAATATAGTAGTAAGAGTGATTGAAAATGGATATGGAGTAGAAGAGAAATTAAGAATATGTAAATTTTTTATTTTTGATTTACTGAGTTTTGCCGAAACAAGTTTGGTATAAAAATTCTTTAGTTATAAATATTGAGTTATTAAGTTAAATTGAGGTGCTAAGGGTAATATAAGATTCCATAAGAATTTAATAGAAAGAATTTATGAACTCAATTGAAAAGAATTAAAAATAATTATGGTAGCAATTATAAATATAAAAAATTTTAGGTCAAAGTATAAATAGATGTGGGACCGACTAAGAAAATATCCATTTACACTAACATTTTCTTGAGAATTCTACTTTGCAAGGGAGGATAGATTTTTAATGGAGATTTTTTCCACTAATTTATGAAAATTTAACAAATGACCAAAATTCTAGAATTCTTTACATTTTTCTTCAATTCTTCTTATGAGCTTTGGTGTATATAAAAGGAAGAGATAGGCTAGTTCATTGGGAGGAAAAAACTGAACCACACTTGCAAGGCTTCCAAAGAATTTTCTTCAACTCCTTTTCATAGAAACCAAACAAGATAGGAAAATTAGATGAAAGAAAGAAGATGGATGAATGAAAGGTTGATAGAAATTATTGTCAAGCTATATTGAAGAATAAAAAGAAAGAAAGGATCATCTGAATATAAGGTAAAG
Organism: Aleurites moluccanus; assembly: GCA_948193065.1. Taxonomy (NCBI): domain Eukaryota; kingdom Viridiplantae; phylum Streptophyta; class Magnoliopsida; order Malpighiales; family Euphorbiaceae; genus Aleurites; species Aleurites moluccanus. The sequence goes on along the minus strand of CANXYC010578656.1, from coordinate 2,639 downwards.
TTTATAAACTTAATTTTTTGATTTAATTTATAAGTTTTATAGTTTGATTGGGTAATGAATTGAATTAATTGAGCTAAGGAAATAAAAGATGAATTAGGATTTTAGAGGATTCTGGAATCAGGGTTAGAACAAAAAATTATAGCTCTAATTCCGTAGATTTAATATATAAATTTGAGAAAGTTCAAAACATGAAAATTTTAGCTTTGGGTCTTAAATATATTTTTGTAAAATAGTTTTGTCAAATTCAAAGTAAAGAAGGAGATATTAGGTTATTAGTGGAACTGACCCAATGTAGGGTTTAACTGAAAAGGCTACTGTATTTTGATAATATGAAGATTTTAAAGGAATAATTTGTTTAAGTTTTACATATTAAAGTTGTAGATACATGTCAATAGACGTCTATAAGAGGGTTTAGCAAAATTCGAAGAGAATAGAGAGATATTAAATTTTAAGTGTAATGGACTCAGACTGCCAGAATTACAAGAAATGGTTACTGTGATCTGTTGATATGAGAATCTTAGAGTCTGAATTAGAAAAAGTATTAAATATAAAAAAAAATATTCATTTATATATTAAATAAGTGAATATAAAATAGTTTTACATTTGGATGAACATAGACTGAGTTATAGGCACAAAAATGGAGTCTACCTGGATATGAACTGCAGGACAGTAGGTATAATTTTGATGAATTACTGAGAATGATATAGTAATTATATTGACCTGAAATTTGACTAGGTAGTAGTCTTATATGTCTAGTTTAATTAGAAAAAATAATGAAATAATTGGATAAGTGTAGAGAGATATATGGTTGAAAGAACACAGACTGTCAATAAAGATTTTTCATATAAGTAAATCCTAGAAACGAAGGATTTTAGGAATTTCTTAAATATAAGTATAATTAGTGTAATTTCATGTTAATTGGTTTCTAAATTGAGATTAATTGAATGTGTAACATCTAAGGATTAATGAAGATGAAGAAAAGACCATAAGTGCTAAATCATTAGACTAAAGAGATATAAGTTGAAAATATGGAGCTTAAAGGCTAAGGTGAGTTATAAATATGTTATTTTGCATATTATAGTCATTCCTTGAATTCTTAAATCCATTTGCTTATTGTCATTATTCGTATCGAAACCTTTTTTTTTGTTGACTAATGATTGTTATTTGATAATCCCTATGAAAACCATACTATGTGATCATAAATATTGTACCATAATTTGCTAAATATTTGATGACATGACATGACAGAACTACCCGATCGATGGAGTGGTGGGTAAGTACCATCGACATTGTTCACGATGAATATTTTTTACTGGGACTCTTACTAGGAAGGGGCTAATGTCCTAGCCATAAGATCTGATTAACATTATGTATTTCACGAGTTATTTTATGAGTTATTTTATGAGGCTCTGTATATGTTATGTTTATATTTATTTGAACTACTAAGTCATTGATATATGTGACCCAAATTAATATTATTTGTTTCATTGATTAATTAAATAACTTTGTATATAATAATATGTTTATAACTCACTGAGTATATGTTTATACTCATTATGTGGTTATTTATTAATTTCTTGGAAAGAGGAAATAGAAACTGTTCCCAAGTCACTTTCTTCTCCGCATTTGGGTTATTGAGGACTCCAATGTAATTAGTGTTTATGGAGTCATATGTATAAACTCTTAGAGCTCCATGGGGTACAACTCGGGGTATAAATAGTTATGTTTATCTTATGTTTATGTGGTATTTAACAAGTGTGTATACATATTATATGATAACTGACATATGAGATGTCACTGAAAATTTAATTAGTGACCTAATGCACTATGAGATATATGTGATAATTGATAATAAAAATGGTAACAATAATAATATGGTTAAATATGAATAAGTTAGTGAGACATGGCATAAATGAAAAATAGAAATACTTTGTTTGTTTTTTGATATTGTGGAGTTGAAATTATAAGGATGGTGATATATTAGGAGTATTTTCTATGCAGGTTGAGAACTTTGAGAAATTATTGAAATATTGAGTTGAGTACAATTCATATTAAGAATTACTATATAAATATAAAAGAGACTTTGTCAAAATTTCTGCAAGATTATTAATTATTAAAAGAATTTAAACTTTAATGAATGGTTTTAAATTTGAATTATTGATGATTGATATGCCTAAGAGTTTTACAGGTTTTTGGTGACTTAAAGTTTACCCGTTCTCTAAAACCGTCGCGTTTCAAATTTTTGGGACGTGAAAACTTACGACCCTACTTTTAAAATTTAATTAAAATAAAATATATATATGAATATTTTTTGTATGAAATATTTATATAGATTTTTTTGTATTTAATTTAAAATTTAAAATTACTTTTTATTTGTCTAAAATAACTATTTTATTTCATTAATTAATTAATTAATTTTTTGCATATTTAATCTAAAATTAAAATAAATAAAATTATTTTAATTTAATTAAGACAATTATTTTTATTGAATTATTGAATTTTTTATATTTAATTTAAAATTAAAATAAATAAAATTATGTTTATTTATTGAAAATTACTTTTCTATATTCAATTAAAATAATTAATTTTTATATATTTAATTAAAATATTTTTGAGTATATTTAATTAAAAATTAAAAT